>SZWC01008014.1:69541-85865 GCA_023375785.1 Penium margaritaceum
AGGGCTGCCGACGGACCTCCCACGCCACGAGCAGGGCCGGCCAGGCCTGGCTGCGCCTGCCCCAGGGGTACGGTGGGTACGCCCCTGCCTGCCGCCCGCCCTATGCCAGGGCCGGGAGCACCTGCGCCCGCCCCCGCGCCCCTGCCACGCGACTGGTTCTGAGGCGGCGGGCCCTCAACCTGCAGGCTCACAATCTCCTCTCCGCGAAGGAGGATCAGTCCCAGCGTCCTCCGCTCCTCCCGGTCCTCCTTCTCCTTCCCACCCTTCTTCGGCGGCAGCCTCCTTATCTCCTCCGCGTCAGCCAGGACCAGGTTAAGGTGCCGATCGAAGGCCATGAACTTTCCGACCAGGTTTCTGCCGTCGGAAATCGTCACTCGCATGCGGTAATTCACATACTGTAGCAGCTTGGAGCCCTTGGCCATCGACATGGCTGCTGCTCACAGCTCCCGAGAACTGAAGGGGAAAGAGAAGTAAACAAAAACCTAAAGACAGAAACGCAAGAAATCCGCTCCACTTCCCAAATGCGGCAAAGACCTCTGATTCAGGACCGTTACAAGTCGGCGTCGCCCTGCGAAAAAAGCTTAGCGCGCAAAGTAGCCGGCTACCTTGACGGTGGAGTTGAGAGAAAAAAAATTGGAGCTCGCACTAGTGCGGCCGAGGCACGCCGTTGGACCAACTGTCGAGCTGGTCTTGTCCGCTTGCTCGCTTTGCACTAGGCTTACCTGCACCCTCGGTAGCTTCGACCAGCCACAAACACACCGGCGTCGACGAGCTTGGCTGCGCGGGGCAAGAGGTCGCGGAGGGGGTGAGCCAGAGGAAAACGACTTCGCGCTGCTGAAAGCGAGCCGGATGTCGCCGCCCTTGTTCATGGACCTTGCTCTGATTTGGCTATATACAATACAAATGCAGTGAACATCCCAGAAAAAGGAACAAGTATCTTGTGCAGGGAAATAGTTAAAAAGAAAACGTTAGAACTTCATATTCAGAAAAAAATGCACTGGAATAATAAAAATGCTAAGTTTTTCTATTTCTTCCCCACAAACTCCCACTTCTCACCCTCTAAATGTGCATTCAAACTCCAATAAGTGAGTGAAAGAATGTACAAAGTTATATTAACCATTAATATTAGCATAAAAATAATTAAAATCCATGAGAATTACATACATCTTGTTTATAAGAAATACATCATGAACACAAGTTTACCCATGAATGGCACCTTCATGTAACCACCAAAAGTACAAAACAAAATCACATTATTCGTTAAAATTTGAACTAATGCAATTCAGAAAAATTCAACACAGCATATTATCTGAATCATACTTTTTATCAGGCACTAGGCGATTGGGCCTCTTGGTCAATCATTATAGTATCGTTATGGGAGACCACGAGTATCCGTTATCAAGCTTGTTTCAACGAGAAATAAAGATTTATTATTGGCTTAACTGGGAGCTATTTCCACATTTTTTCTATCCTCCATAGATATGAAAAGCTTTCCTTTGTTCACGGTGGTTATCATCAAGTTCCTAGTATGGCCATGGCATCCACGCAATGAAAGTTTTGTAGCTCCCATATTTGCGACTTGAAGTATAACCCTCCCGTATCTTGCAGTTTAAAAAAGGTACACCCGCCCCTTTTTCCATGCCCGATCAACGACACACGTCTGTTGTTGAGCATGGCAAGGAGGGTCAAGTGACACCTACCGTCAAACGAACTGCAATCGAGTGATAACCCCCTTTTCTCTTTTTTTTTTGGCGACACGCTAATCCCTATTTAAAAAATTGGGGTTTTCTATGCTTTCCCGGGTGGATTTCGACACATAAATGTTTTTTCATGAACACTTTTCTCACTTGAGCACCAACTGACTGTCGCTTGAACAATTGATGAAGTGTCCCTTAAGCAATAGTCAAGTTTTAGATCCATCGGCAGTTCAATTTTATGCCAGTTTGGCTGTTGATTGGAAAAAAACTTTTCGCGTTCAAAAGAAGGTGCTTTTCTCTCAGAAGAAGTTTCTTAAACCACTTGTCATACGCAAGCAAGTGTACATGTAGTTTTGAGGGATTTGAGATCTAACGATCTAAAACCATTTAGTATCTCCGTTTGATGCATCACCCTACATCACCATTGAATATCTACATATCTCCATTGATTCGTCTCAGTCAATGGAAAGTGTTTGTCCTCTTCACCAATGGACTGCATTCAACGGACACCATGCACTGCACATTTGTATACACTTTGTGATGTCCGTCATGTGCACCCCCTCGTGTACCTACCTCAGTTTTTATGGGCTTTAGAGGGAGGGGGGAAACACATGTGGATTTTAACAAAAATCAAAAGAGCCCCTCTTCCTGAATGTGTAAAGCAAATCAAGTCAGTGTATTGGACAATGTATGACGTGGGCTTCAAGATAAATGCACAAATGTTGTGAGTGAAGAGGTAAGTTTTGAAGTAGAACATTTGACTCATGTTTGTAAAAAAAACTGTGTTCATTTTGTGACGTCCTTCATGTATGCACCGTATTACACTCACCTCTTACAACTATGTGGTTTAGATGAGGGAAGTTCGGAAAACCGGACGTGGATTCCATCGGAAGTGAGTGAGCCCCCCCTCTCCCCAATATCTGAAGTGTACGAGGTCAGCTTATCAAACAGTTTTCGTGGAGGGTTTCAAGAGAAAAACACTAGTATCGTACATCACTGAATGTTTTGAAGCGCAAAATGCCTGAAAATTGCATGTACATTTGTGTACCCTTTAAGGTTTCCTTCACATACACGCACACATTCACTCATACAATTATATGGTTTGGGGGGGTGGAGAACCCGAGGTGGTTTTCACACACACACACACACACACACCCCCCCCCCCCCACACACACACACACACACATACACACACACACACACACAGACATAAACCTACGTGTGCACTCGCGCACGCACACACAGACACACACACACACACACAGACATAAACCTACGTGTGCACTCGCGCACGCACACACAGACACACACACACACACACAGACATAAACCTACGTGTGCACTCGCGCACGCACACACAGACACACACACACACACACAGACATAAACCTACGTGTGCACTCGCGCACGCACACACAGACACACACACACACACACAGACATAAACCTACGTGTGCACTCGCGCACGCACACACAGACACACACACACACACACAGACATAAACCTACGTGTGCACTCGCGCACGCACACACAGACACACACACACACACACAGACATAAACCTACGTGTGCACTCGCGCACGCACACACAGACACACACACACACACACAGACATAAACCTACGTGTGCACTCGCGCACGCACACACAGACACACACACACACACACAGACATAAACCTACGTGTGCACTCGCGCACGCACACACAGACACACACACACACACACAGACATAAACCTACGTGTGCACTCGCGCACGCACACACAGACACACACACACACACACAGACATAAACCTACGTGTGCACTCGCGCACGCACACACAGACACACACACACACACACAGACATAAACCTACGTGTGCACTCGCGCACGCACACACAGACACACACACACACACACAGACATAAACCTACGTGTGCACTCGCGCACGCACACACAGACACACACACACACACACAGACATAAACCTACGTGTGCACTCGCGCACGCACACACAGACACACACACACACACACAGACATAAACCTACGTGTGCACTCGCGCACGCACACACAGACACACACACACACACACAGACATAAACCTACGTGTGCACTCGCGCACGCACACACAGACACACACACACACACACAGACATAAACCTACGTGTGCACTCGCGCACGCACACACAGACACACACACACACACACAGACATAAACCTACGTGTGCACTCGCGCACGCACACACAGACACACACACACACACACAGACATAAACCTACGTGTGCACTCGCGCACGCACACACAGACACACACACACACACACAGACATAAACCTACGTGTGCACTCGCGCACGCACACACAGACACACACACACACACACAGACATAAACCTACGTGTGCACTCGCGCACGCACACACAGACACACACACACACACACAGACATAAACCTACGTGTGCACTCGCGCACGCACACACAGACACACACACACACACACAGACATAAACCTACGTGTGCACTCGCGCACGCACACACAGACACACACACACACACACAGACATAAACCTACGTGTGCACTCGCGCACGCACACACAGACACACACACACACACACAGACATAAACCTACGTGTGCACTCGCGCACGCACACACAGACACACACACACACACACAGACATAAACCTACGTGTGCACTCGCGCACGCACACACAGACACACACACACACACACAGACATAAACCTACGTGTGCACTCGCGCACGCACACACAGACACACACACACACACACAGACATAAACCTACGTGTGCACTCGCGCACGCACACACAGACACACACACACACACACAGACATAAACCTACGTGTGCACTCGCGCACGCACACACAGACACACACACACACACACAGACATAAACCTACGTGTGCACTCGCGCACGCACACACAGACACACACACACACACACAGACATAAACCTACGTGTGCACTCGCGCACGCACACACAGACACACACACACACACACAGACATAAACCTACGTGTGCACTCGCGCACGCACACACAGACACACACACACACACACAGACATAAACCTACGTGTGCACTCGCGCACGCACACACAGACACACACACACACACACAGACATAAACCTACGTGTGCACTCGCGCACGCACACACAGACACACACACACACACACAGACATAAACCTACGTGTGCACTCGCGCACGCACACACAGACACACACACACACACACAGACATAAACCTACGTGTGCACTCGCGCACGCACACACAGACACACACACACACACACAGACATAAACCTACGTGTGCACTCGCGCACGCACACACAGACACACACACACACACACAGACATAAACCTACGTGTGCACTCGCGCACGCACACACAGACACACACACACACACACAGACATAAACCTACGTGTGCACTCGCGCACGCACACACACACACACACACTCACTCTCTCTCTCTCTCTCTCTCTCTCTCTCTCTCTCTCTCTCTCTCTCTCTCTCTCTCTCTCTCTCTCTCTCTCTCTCTCTCTCTTAGACGCCCCTTCCCTCATACGCACCCACCCACCTATCCATCCATGGATTCAGAGCTTTCCTAGAAAGGAAGAGATAACAAGTTTACAATGTCCCACACAACAGGCGAGAATCTTTTTGTTGCTTTAGATACAGGAAATTTGTGATCCATACCCCCCTGAATTTTGAATCCGTAGATAATGTTTTGGAACCTAGTTGAAATCCGTTGAAAGCGTTTCTCGATGAATTCAATAGGCCACATAAGTAGTTCAATTCAATGCCCCTCACACATTCTGTCATCAATCTACATGGAATTAATCTGTACGTGTAAAGTAGAATGTCTGGACCATTGTAACATAAATTTACATAGCTTAAAAAACATAGGCAGCAGTGATCAACGTAAGAGAACATGTCATGTAAAAGACCTTGAACATGACTATGTTGAATTAAAGGGTCTCTAAATCCACCAATTCGATCAAATTGGATCATGTAAACAACTCATTAAAAAAAAACTAGTTGAAATCAAGAATCACATGATTCATTAACTGTAAATCATTGAATTCAAGAATCACTGGGGTAGCATCCATATGAAGAAAAGGGTGAATGTAAATGCTGGATTATTGGTTTAAGGCATGAGTAATGAAAAACAAAATGGGCATAGTGGAATTCAGAAGAAGGAAGAACAACCGGTACAAGGAGCAGAAGGGTATGTTTTTGTTGTTGTTTTTGTGACAATTATGTCATTATAGGTGCAAGTGTTGACATAAGAGCGGATAACTTGGTACATCTTGTATGAAGCAAGTGCTTTAAGCCATACACCCAAGCAATGGTCAATTACATGAGACATCATTGGTAGCTACCACGTGGAGTGATGGCTGCTCTCTAGTGGGGCTAGAACTCATTAACAGCACACCAGATGTGCTTCAAGTGTTAAGACCAAAATTTGAAAAAACCCAAAATGTTTCATTGTATTTGTTCCTTGACCAGGAGAAAACCCATTGTCGGGGGTTGAACCTCGGCAAGATGTCGTACCATCAGCCAGGGACTGATCATACCCCTCTCCATGTGTGGAATGGAGAGGTGTATGATCAGTCCCTGGCTAATAAGCTGATTTTCCAGTACATGATCAGTCAATCGCATGGTGCCTCATGTCAGGTGAAAAACCAATGGTGCGAGCACACATCATGTAATGTACTGTAGTAGTTATTTGCGTGCTACGAACAATCTAAAGTGGAACAATCTAAAGTGGAATGCTTCCATTTTGCTGCGAAGACAAATGCCAAACGTAAGCCATTTTTTTCATCCAGATTTCATTTATTCATCAGTTGCCACATCTCCGCCAGTTCCACGTGCAGTTATGGTGCAGTGCCAAACGCCAGTGGCAGTCATGTCTGAGTGAAAACTGTGGATCACCCATTTCTATAAGCACTGACCACTGGCTCCAGATTTGAAGGCAGCTTCGGACTAAGAAAGACACGGTCCTATTCAAGGTACACTGGAGCTGGGAAGTAGATACAGCTTCATCCAAAGTCAACTCACTCACTAACGACAGGTAAGCTCGATCGGAGTGGGCTAGGTCATGAGATATTCACTTGAAGGGTGACGGTCACTGGCCAAGACATCTGTGCCCTAAGTCATCCGCTTGAGTGGTTTCTGAGTATAGTGGGCGCGCATCCAACGCAGCTTTGCCTTGTAAAACCGCTTCCTCGCCTTTCTCTCCTCCTGCAGGTATCTATGTTCCCTTGCCCGCACACCTTCCCACCACAATCTACCCAAGTGGGGCCAAATCCATGAGTTTTCGGAGCTCTCAGCCATCCGGCTTAGCTGTGAGTTGAGGCCAGACATTCTGGGGTCACTCTCTCCGTCATGTGTCATGGAGAAGTTATCACGAGAGTGTGGAGCCACATTCTCCCATGCACTCCTGCCGGTGTCAAATAATTCTGCCCTTTCTTCCTCCATTTCGTAGATGGTTTTCCCAGAAAACCAGAGGGACCACATCCCTTTTCCTTCTCCGACCCTCTCCCTCACAGGGTACTTCTCCTCTGCACGTCCTGTTCTTGCGTCGAGATGAATGACAGTGCGGCCGCTGTGGTACGCCCACACGTCTACCTGCACACCCAACATCAGCTGCTGGCAAGTCCTCTCTTTCTCCTTGTCCTCTGCTGAAAACTGCAGTAGCACAAGGATGCAAATGCTGCAGAAAGCATAAGGCATTCATTTTTTTACAGGTTCACATTCTTGGAAACACACAAGTGCCTCTCCCCATGTTTGTAGTCAAACCGTGTCCTCATGAAGAGGTCACTGTTTATGTATTCATTTGAGAGTGTTTCTTGGTGGCTGTAGAGATTAACAGGAAACTGCCCACCCTCTGCCATATACATGGTAAGTGATCAGCTAAGTACACCAATATTCATGACCAAGCAAACGTGCCCCTATGCAGCCATTTCTGTAAACAGGGTTAGAATTCTGTTGCTGGTGCAACAACAGGAAAAATTCAACGGCATGGCAGAGGATCCCAATTCTTTCATGCGTTCTGCAGCAGAGGAAATCATCATTCAACTTCCTCATGTTGATTCTTCATGTGTCTCCCTCATCTGATTTTCTTATGCATCTTCCTTACATGCTTTTCCTCTGCTTCTTCCTCATGCGATTTGCTCATGGCTTTTCTCGTGTGCTTTTCTTATGTTTCTTTCTGTTCTGTATCCAATTTAGATGGAGGGGGGCTGAGAGCAATACCTGAGACGCTTCAGGCGATGTCATGTGGCCATGGGTCTGGTGGCTGATGTGGTCCAACACATCCACAAACATCCTGCAAAAATTGAATGCACATTTTTCTGGACACGAGTGAAATTAAAAGAAAGGGTGCGCCACCAGACTCTGGCACAAGAGGTTGGGGGCTCTACCCCTTGTGGCTGGCAGTGATTCTGCCGACTTGTTCTGGGCAGCTCTGGGTCTGGGCAACCCACCTGCCTTGTCTCACCTCTCTGGGAAGTGCTAGGGACACAGTCCCCTCCTGCCTTACCTTGAGGGCAGCTCTGGGGGAATCTCCCCATCTGCCAGTTGATAGGATCTGGAGTAAAAAAAAAAAGAAAAAGAGGGTGCGTGATTGATCTTATGTGTGANACGAGGCACATGGAAGGGCAAGCAAGTGCAAGAGGGAAAAAAAAAAGAAAAAAAAAAACCCAGGCAATGCATTTTCTCATCACATCTCATCACTAAAACAACGGAAATCAAGCACAGGTACTATATTGAAGACATGAAGGTGCAAGGCAAGACAAGGCTCAACGTTTGGCGTGACAGGCGTCTGCAGCGCAAGTTTGGAGGAAAAGAAAGGAAGAGAATGTTTGTTATACAACAAAAGAAGACCTCATTTGTGAAGTTTCTCACAAAAACAATGACCCATGAACTCCTTTCTTTTTTTCCCAGAGGGTGGGGGAATGGGTGCAGGCGCGTTTCAGTGGTGTAATCCTACAACAAATGTTGTCCAACCAGAAAAAATGCTGTGGATGCAAGAACCTCTGAAGAGAAATAGTTTGTCCAGAACCTGGAAATGGAATCAATCACGTGTCCCCCCCTNTATTCCCTCTCTGGCATGGATCCCACCTGCTGAGCAGCAGCTGCCATTGGCTGAAAACCGATCCACGCATGTGGATGCTTCACATGGTTCCTCGGCAGTGGCGGTGACGGTGATGGCAATGGTGATGGTGATGGTGCCAACTCCCACTGCTGCTGCCGATGCTTCTGCTGGAAGGTAGACAAAGGAGACGATTGCTCTTGCGGTGGCTGCTGGTTCTGCCCCTTCTGATGCTGCTGCTTCTGCTGCTGTTCCGTCTGCTCCTTCTGTTGCTGATGCTGATTTTGCTGCTGGTGCTGCGTCTGCTCATTCTTCTGCTTCTTGTTTGGCTGCAGAGGAGGTGGAGCCGTGGCGCGAAGCAGCATGGAGTACGGCAGATGGTTGCGCAAGTGAAGGCCGTGCGCGACAGCAAACACAGCTCCCCAGTCACCAAGTAGCACCGCCCTCTGCTCTTCACGAGCCAGGAAGGGCAAGAGTGATGCAGCGTCAATGTCATCTGTGTTGCTTAGTTCCTGCGCCGAAAGAGGGCGTTGGGACTTTGAGTCCTGAAAGACATGGAAACATGGAAACCAACACCAGAACGAGCCGCCGGCCATGCCATGTTTGTCCGTCAAGAAACAGCGCAGGCAGGGCTGGTTACTGGAGGGAGCAAGGCATAACCTCCAGACACAGATGGAGTATGGAGTCCACGTTTGAGCAGAATCTGAGGCGTAGATTCCCCAGCACTCGATTCAGAGCCGAGCCCCGCCTTCCATCCTTGAGAGAAAAGCAGGACACCAGTGCACTTAGCACATGGGCACATGGCCTGTGAGCATGGCCTACATGTCTCATGTTTCAAGCCAGAAGTAGCGGAAACCATACACAACGCAGCTTGTCCTGCTTCCAACCTTGCCCAAAAGAATTGAAAATTGCATGATCATCATACTTTTGAGAGATTTCGTGCTGTGTCCATCAGGATTTGAACATCACACTCTCACCACCTTGCCCGAAGTATCACATGATGGCCATCACGACCACATGCCTCGACTAAACTCCATGAATACAAGCCATGCCCAAAACAGAACGACCATCATCCTTAGACATCAAGCCATGACCATACTACACCATGGTCATCCCACAGCGAAATGCTGCTGATACACATAATCTGTCATGTCAAATGGATCTGTGGGAAGAAAACATCAAGAGGGTCTGCACGACGGGTCTCCATCGCTGGTGTGCGCAGCCAGTGTGCGGCCATCCGTTTCTACAGTGTCGTGCGTTGCGCGGCGGCGGATGACCGCCCGGAGGGAGAGGATCTTCCGCTGTTACATGGTGTGGGGCTTCCACTTGCCCTTGGGCTATCCGCTCTGTGTTCGGTTGAACCGGTCTTTGCCGGTACCTAGCTCACCCTTTCTATTTCTGTCTCATTCCCACCGTTCATGTGCCGTTGGTGGCGGTGACACTTTTTACACCCCGTAGATGTGCCGGTGCAGGGGCGGCTTGCATGATTTCCATTTCTATAAATTAATATCCTTGTTAAAAAAAAAAAACATCAAGACACAAGGCTGAAAGACCCAACATCCACTCCATTCCCCCCCCCCCCCCCCCCCACCCCCGCCCCTCCCTCCCAACCTGAACCTCATTTCCTCCCTGACTCGACTCACCATAGCGACTCCACGGTACAGCTGGCGCATGGAGCCATTCCCATGCCACACGAGCGGCCACGTGTCGGGTCCCCAGTATGGCTCGTAGATGCAGACAGGAAGGCCCAGCCGCTCCAGCTCTCCGTCCTCAGCCTCAGGCAGCCACCGCAGCTGGCGCTCGGCGTCCCTCACACTCCTGCCCACCTCGGCCCATGAGCGCAGCGGAAAAGCCTCCTTCCGTTCCAGCATCTGCGGCGAGGCAGGAAGGCAGGGTCAGGTGATGGAGGGGATGGATGGTCAAAGCTCTTGGCAACCATTGCAGTCCAGAGTACTGTGGGCCATCGGTGCAGCTGGTGCCATTCTGCACTTAAGAAAACTGGCAGTGGTAAGAGATGGGAAGGGGGTGAGATGCAGAGATGAAGAACACAGCTGGATCGTTTCTTAGTGGGCAACATTTGGTGAGGGCCGAATCGCTGATGAACTTCTCATCTGGCTTTTACATTACCAATTCCACCTTTCTTCAGCGATCTGCCTTTCTTCAGCGATTCGCCTTTCATCAGTGATTCACCTTTCTTCAGCAATTCGCCTGTCATCAGCGATTCGCCCTTCTCCAGCGATTCGCCTTTCTTCAGCGATTCGACTTTCTTCAGCCATTCGCCTTTCCTCAGCGATCCGCCTTTCATCAGCGATTCGCCTTTCTTCAGCGATTCGCCTTTCATCAGCGATTTGCCTTTCTTCAGCGATCCGCCTTTCATCAGCGATTCGCCTTTCATCAGCGATTCGCCTTTCATCAGCGATTCGCCTTCCTTCAGCGATTCGCCTTTCATCAGCGATCCGCCTTTCATCAGCGATTCACCTTTCATCAGCGATTCGCCTTTTTTCAGCGATTCGCCTTTCATCAGCGATCCGCCTTTCATCAGCGATTCACCTTTCTTCAGCGATTCGCCTTTCATCAGCGATCCGCCTTTCATCAACGATTCACCTTTCTTCAGCGATTCCACTGACCGATGGGCAGCATGAAACCGCTGCTCCAACAGCCCATCCAGTCAGCATGCAAGCCCCCTCTTTGTCCCACATACCTCCGTCTGTTCCCTTTCGATATTCCGAGCCACTTCATCCTCCTGCACTGTTACCGCTGCCTCTTCAGCATGCAGGCCTTGAAGAAGCTGGACGGACGACGAGGCTGCGACGTGCCCACCTAGGAGCATCTCCCACTCCACCACGCTACCCAAGGGAAGGGAGGCGTTGCTGGAGAGGCGCTGTAGCAGCCTCCAGACAGCTGTTTCTGCCGGACCTGGAGCGATGCTTGGGGGAAGATCAGGAGGCACCTCTTGCAGGTGGAATTCCATTGGCCGAGCTGCAAGGGAACAAGGGGGAAGAAGGAAGGATAGAGGTTAAGGGGAAAAGGCATCCGGAGGATGCTCATGTAAAACTTCGCAAACTCTGCAGACTCTGTTGGTGCCATGCACCGAACTGTCCGTTCATCTGTATGAACAGAAGCAAGCCCCAGAGGATGACAGGAATGGTGAGGGTGCGAACATATCCTCAGCTGCGCCGAGAAAGGCCAGCCTGGCATGGCATTGCATGCCGATCCATGCCATGGCCTGGTATGCTCTGCCATGGCCCATGCCATGCCATGCCATGCCATGCGATCCCATACTTGCTTTGCCATGCTATGCCACAGAAAACCTTTGGAGGCCCCTGAGAAGATGTTGGAGGAGGAGGAGGAGGAGGAAGAGGAGGAGGAGGAGGACGAGGAGAAGGATGAGGAGGAGGAGGGGGAGGAAGAGGACGACAACGAGGACGAGGAGGAGGAGGATGAGGATGAGGACGAGGACGAGGACGAGGACGAGGACGAGGACGAGGGAGAGACAATAGTTGTAAAAAAGATTGTAAACGATGAAGAAACATCTGTCGTCAGAACCACACTGTGACAAACTGCCTTGCCAAAGCATCAAAAGACAGAAAAAAAGCCCGTCACAAGGACGGGTAAGAGCACAACAGTATGAGCATGCATCAGGCTGATTCAGGAACGCACGTGTAAGCTCACCTGAACCGTGAAACGCCACGATGCCCAGCAGAGATCCAAAAGACGCTGAGAAGACGCTCACAAGCAGTAGGAACACCGCCGCGTACGGACTCGCATGATAGAGAAACAGTTGCACCCGCGAAACCACTGTCACCGCAGCGGGGATAAACAGGGTTGGTGTTCCCAACACGAGGGGTTGCTGGACATGGCTGGACTGCTGTTTTGGCTGTTGTGGCAGCAGCTGCCGCCTTGGCTGCTGATGCTGGTGCTTTCCATAAAATGGTGCCAGATGGCGCCCTTCTTGTGCGATTCTCCTGCTACCCCTGCCACCGCCACCAGAGATAGCCATGAAGGTGCTGCTCCTGCTGCTACTGCTCATTGCATCGTCCTCGAGGTTGCTGGGGCCCGTGTTGCTTCGACGGCGTCCCACCAGGCGACGCCTGCCAGCCACCTGAGCATGATGGACCTGGGCGCTTTCGGTCTCAAGTAGTTGGTGCTCGGACAGCAGGCTGAGTGCAGTGGACCCGTGCGAAGCCCAACGGTGTGGGCCTTCACCAAGTGCTTGAGCTTCAAGCTCAGACCTTAGCCAGGAGGGGACAACGCTTGCCGTCGGGACGCTCTCGGCTGCTGAACCTGGGACCTGAACTCGGACCTCTGAGCTGCTGGCCGGCACAATCTCCCACCCCGGTGCGGCGGCCCCTAAATCCAAAGCTAAGGACGAAGGGAATGCGGATGTCGGACCTCGTGGCCCTGCTTCAGTGCCACTTGTGGTGAAAGATCCACCGATATTGGTGACAACCTTCAGCTCAAACTCACCCCCTGGCCTCGCAGCCTCCAAGCCTCTGAGGCCAGGACCCTCAATCCCTGGACTGGGTACCGGCTGCTGACGCTGCTGCTGCTCGCGCTGCTGCTGCTCCTGTTCTGGTCTAAGCTGCTGCGGCAGAGCAGAAGCTGAAGCAGCCGTGGCCATCGGTAACTGTGGCACTGTTGGAGGTGGTGGCAGCACCGCAGCTGCCGCCACTGGTGGCAGCAGCGGCGGTGCTTCAGTACTTGTAGACTGTTTAGTCGCTTCAATGAAATCTGCTACAGCAAGACCCGTTGGTTCTCTAGGATGCATGCTCCCTCTAAGTTCTCCTCAATGCGAAGTAGAAGCACCAAGAGCAGCAGCACTAATAGGAGGTGCCGCAGCACCTGCAGACTTTGTAAGCTGGAATTCTAGTGGCAGCACCAGCCACTATTCCTGGCAAATGAAATCCAGGGAGGGGGAATGGCGAAACTTCCTGCAAGATTTCCTGCTGCAAGAGAAGAATTGGCAGCAGATTTTTGAGAGAAGAAAGACGAGCACAAGAGACTCGGCTCACACTGTGACTGCACCTTACTGATTCCGCTATGTCTTCCAACCGCCTTCAGCTTCCTGCAGTAGACAGCGGCCTGCTGTCTGTCTGAGATCCAAGAGTCGGCTTATGTCTCTCATCTGCCTCCAGCAAAAGAAATGCACTCGTTGGAAAGATATCGTCTACAGAAAAGATGATGATCCAGTCTCAAGATCTGGCGCTGAGCCTGCTTGCTTGCTTTGCGTCAGCTAAGCTGACTCGGCTTGCATGCTGCTTGCTGGTTCTAGTCCTAGCTGGGGCTGTTGGCTTTCTATCTCGCAGGAAGAAAACGACGATGACGAAGAGCACGCAAGATGGTCAGGAAAGTCCAGTGGAATGTCTCCGTCAAGCGGCCGGCTGGTGGTTTTACTCACCTGCGCTGCAGCAGCAGCGCCAGCCGCAGCGGCGGCGGTAGCACCACCACCCGCAGCTGCTGCTGCGGGTGGTGCTCCTGCTGCGGCTGCCGTTGCTGCAGCTGCCCTACAGCACTGATTGCTTCTTACGAGTTGCAAAATAATTCCATTCATGCATTTCCACTCGCATTGATGACCTACAATCAACGAATGCCAGGTTTCACTCATGGAATGGGAGTTCAAGCTTTGAACGTCAAGGTCAATGGGTTTTTGCTCAATATCTTTCATGAGAAAGATTGATGTGAGGAAGCTAGAACGTCATATCAAACTGCAGGACTCCTTGTCAAAGACGACTGCCCTGAACCGCACTGGTGGATGATCGCACTGCGATGTGCAAGTCGAAAGAGACCGCGCCGCGCGGCTAACTTCGCCGCCGAAAGGGCCGCTCTTCCATGCCCGGGAGGATGTATAGTGTCATTTCCATACCGCATGGACATGAGTCATGTGTGACATGACAATCCGATGCCGCTTGTGTGACGCTTTGGAGCAAACGCTTCGGGCTGTTCCTGTCAGGCACCCGGCGTTTTGCGGGACGGTGGTTTTCCTCCCCCGGATTGTGCGAATGGCTACTGCATGACGACGTCGAGGGGAAATGAGACCGTTGGTCCGCCGCACATGGCTGTCCAGGTGAGCTTTCGCGTGATGCGGAAACCGATGATGCCGCAACTGATTCAATCCTCCTGCGTCATAAATGCATACATAAATGTATGCATGTATGACATCAGCCAGGAGGCGATCGCTGTGCGCGGCCAGCGGCAGCCGAAGTAATCAGGCGGTCGTTGAGGGACGTTCGAGAGGTGGAGTTCATGGCGCATAGGCAGTTCCAGTGGATGCAGGAGCCATGGGGCAATGCAGACCGCAAGGAATCCCTTGAGGAGACACGGAGAGCCATGGTCAGCGACCATGCGGCGACGTGACGTGACGCGACACAAGCGCTCCGACGCTTGGCGCAAGTGCAGTTCGACATACAAGAAAGGTGAAACTGTCGCCATAAGATGATTTTCAGGCCCCCTAGCCACAATATGCTTTTAAGTGTGTACAGTATTACCCCATATGAATTTGGTGTTTTGAAGAAAACAATTCATGATGTTTTGTCTTCCAAGACGAATGGAAATTTATGAAAATAAATTTAAAATGATCAAAATCATGGAAGGCACAATTCTTAGAATAATTGTCATTCATACAAATGTAGAAATCATAGTAGTTCCTTTATAGTCACATTAAGGGAATGTTACCTTTTTTATTAGAATTATCAAGTCTTTCTCAATTTATAAAACTTTAAATCTTCTTATTGCCACAATCTTTATCTAGTCCCCATGGGAGAACACCTTACATTTAAAAGGAGTTGAAAATGTATAGTACACTTTGGTGGGAAATCATAAAAACTGAGGTTTCCACATTCGTGATTTGTACAAGCAATGAAGATCACTGGCACAATCCAGTGGTAGGAATCTCCCTAACTATGCAAGTGTGCTCAAGGTTGCAAATGGATCCATAAACCCACTTCAAGGCAAGAAAAACAAAAACATTTCTCTCTCCATGGTGGTGAGCGATGGGCATGCTGAAGAGCGATGGCCATGAAAACATGTAACCTCACATTTCTTCTTGGTCTCGCAAAGGCAAGGCGAGACCCTTGGAGCACACCCAGGGTCACCATAGTTGGACATTTATTATCTCTCTCAGAAACACATTTGACGGGAAGACTTTCTCCTTGAATGATGTTTCAGATTTCCAACCCTTGCCGACCACTTGTGCCATACCCCCATGCCTTGTTTTCTAATGGGAAATCGAAGGAAAGAGCGAAACCAGAAAACACTTCGATCTTTCCCATGTGAATCTAGACACCTCCATCGCAATCACGTTGGCATGTTTGGCAAGCCAACTTCCGCTATGGTACGCATACAACTCAGTTTCACTGCCACTCAAGAACATTGACACATTCTACCTGCCGGACTACCATGATGCCTGTCACAACCAGGGAATCTGCTACTGAACACCCTCCCTCCCCCTCAGTCCCCCTCTCCCCTCTGTCCCCCAACTCTCCCCTCTTCTCTCCACCCTTACCTTATCCCCACCCCCCCCCCCAACCCCC
>SZWC01008015.1:7354-21961 GCA_023375785.1 Penium margaritaceum
ATGCAGCGGTTTTCACGATTCTATTCTTGAATAGAATATATTCTAAATCTGGCACTCGTAACATTTCACGGTTGAGAGTTTTGTTTTGGTTCTAATATATCCTACCCTCAACGGTACCAGGGGTCAATAGGTCCCCTATCGAGAGTTGCTGAGTTGATTCTGTTAGAACGTTACAGTGGCTAACAAGAAAGACATTCTTGAATTTTCAATAATAATTTCGGGCGGAAATACTCCTCGACTTGGACATCCCGTATACTTAAACGAGTCCGCTATTTCGGACAGAAAACCTCCTACCTTGCAATCGCAAACTTTGTCGTTATTGCAGTTAGCCAAAACCATAGTCCCGATCGGTCGAGCGGATCGTGGCCCTTGGGGCTTTTGTTGCCTTTACGACGGGTAGGATGGCAATTCGTAAGATGGAACTGGATGGCGGCGGCACACATTACAGCAGCGCGGGTCTCTAGCTCATAGTTATGCTGGGTTTTGAACCATCCGAATGTGAGACTAGGTATTGAAAACATTACTTGTTCCTTGAGTGCTGCAAAGCGACGTGAGAAGTAGGTGGGATTACAAGTGAGTTCAAACGGTTCATTCTTTTCACCGACAGTTTACAGTCAAGGCCAGGTGGCACGTCGTTTGAAATGCCAGGAGGAGATTTCCGTACAACGAAAGAATAAAGAAACTAGGCTTTGAAAATGGGTAATCCAACTATGCCGCCTAGGTTATGAAAATGGAGACCACAACAATGTTTCAAAATGCCTTGCACACAGCGTAATATCTTCCTCAACAATGAAATTCTTCGTTATTCACATAAAAATTTTCTATTTGAACTCATTTCCATATTCTAGATGTACCATCACATTTGATTACCTTTTTTAAATGAGAATCACACCTAATAGTATTCTACCTTCAAACTCGCGTAAACGGAAAACGCCTTTCCCCCTCCCCCACTTACTATCAGAAGAGTAGCATTCAACATGGCAACTACTATATTGATTCAACTATCTAAGCAGTAAAAGAGAGGTGGGATTGAAAACAATTCTATTTAATATCCAAGTAAATGATTAGGGTAGATATTCAAACGTTGAATTAATTGCGTTACACATGGAAGGCATGTCTATTATGTTAGTGAAAGTGAATTGTTTCACAACTGAAACGGAGTTAGTAACTTTTCACAATAATGCGGTCAATTCGGTATTTCATAGAGGTGAAAAGTATACTTCGTTGCTACAAGTGTCAAAACTTGATAGTGTATATACAAATGGCGAGAGCGAGAGAATGAGGCTCAGTCGAGCCATTTCATCGCTCCAAGAGCATTTCAGCAGTCCGCGTGATGCAACGCCGTTTTTCGATTCGTGGACTCGAGAAGTCCCTAATTGGTTCAACGGGGGGCTTCGAGATTTACTTGGAGGTTCTCAAAACTTGTCAAAGTCTCTCAAGAGATCATCGCCTGTAGTCTCTAAGTATCGAGTAATGCCGTGAGTAGGTTCCGGTGAGATGGAGAAATAACTGAAACTGGTCGTCATCGCGCATGAGTTCCGGGGTATTCGGTAGAATTCCCCTCGAGCGGGGAAAAAGACTGTCGCGACAAATTTGCATAGCATGCCAGGAGCGACAAAGAAAAAAATGGGTCGTTTGTGAGTTTAGGGACTCATGTATGCTCATCAGCATAACACTTCCCCCCCCCATCTAGCCACGAAGTCCCGGCGCATTACCATCACGTGGCCAAAGTCAGGCTCAGTAGCCGTTGATAAGAGGATCAACCTTCGAGATTTGGTTGTACAGCATCCAGCTATTGTGTGTTGCGTCATACTTCTACCACTTTACCAAACATTGGTCTTTGCCTCCTCATCGGATGTGATCGAGGATTTCCTAAACCTCGTATTCGTGGTCACTGTCAGCGATGATGGGTGGCGGGGCAGGTGCCACGTTTCCAGGGGAATATTTTGCCGGATAAACGTAGTGTCAAAGTTTGCTTATGTGGAAGACCGAGTCAATCTTCATGTTTTCAAGTAATCGGATTTTCACGACGACTGGATTGCGCATCACAAAAATGTCAAAAGGTCCCAACCACCGAGGTTTGCGATTTGGATGGCTTCCTCCATAAAGTTTGACAATTGCGGAGTTGAGCAACGCTTTTTCAACGGACTTCAACTCCTTACTTTGTCATTCTTTGTCGTCTTGCCGCTTCAAAGCTGCTTGCGTTTTTGCGATGGGTTGACAAGTTTCTTCCCACATTGCAAAAAAATGCTTATCGGTGACTGTTGATGGCGGGGTTGTTGCTCTCGGTCTGGAGATCGATTAGGGTGGTTAGCTTTGCTCTATAAATAACCTCAAATGGCATTTTACCCGTTGCGACGGATGCTACTGAATTATATGCAAGCTCGCCAATCAGCAGCTTGACTGCCCTATCGGTGCCATGAGGTTCGCATAAGGTTCAAAGGAGTTTTTCGAGCGTTTGGTTGATTCGCTTAGTTTGTCCATCAGTTTGTGGATGGAATGCAATAGAGATTTGCAGTCGGCTGCCATACCGTTGCATCAAAATGTGCCGGATATGGCTGATGAACTGCGCATCTCAATTCCAGGTGATTAACCACACGATCTAATGTAATCATTCAATTTGGTCAAGGAATAATCATGCTACCCTTATGACGGTTACATCCAAACTAATCGTGATGAAGTGTGCAATCTTTGAGATCCTATCAACAACGACGAGTATGATGTCGAACCCTTCGGGTTTTAGGGAAAAACCTGTCACAAAATCCATGGATATGTCGGTCCATGGTCTTTTTGGTATGAGTGGTGGTTCTACTAAACCAAGGGGTTTGGTGCGCTCACTCTTATGTGTCTTCCATAAGTTGCAACTTAAGCAAACGTTTGCAACTTTAACTCCCATTTTGTCCCACCAATAGTATTTGGCAAATTTTTTCAAAGACTTGTCAACTCCAAAGTGGCCTCCTCGACAAGTGTTGTGGCACTCCTCAAGAAGCATGCATCACAGCTCCTTGTCTTTCGCGAAGACAACTTGATTTTTCTGCTTTCTACACCAATAGGAGCCTACAACGTAGAGCTTTGTTTTTTAGAAGATTTGTGGTCCTCGGAACCATGGTGAAATAACTTTGCAAGGTATGGATCTTATTCAGTCTATAGCGAGCCATCCTTCATACAAGTAGGACGGCAGCTCAGCACGTTCGCAAGATTTATCTTTCCAAATCAAAACTCAATCTTGTAGTTGAAGTTGGACTTGAGAAACGTCATCCATCGAGTCTGTCTTGAGCTGAGGTTTGGTTGTGTTTGCAGGTACTTGAGGGCGTGGTGGTCCATTTGAACCACACATTTGTAGCACTACACATAGAAGTTCTAAGCTTTAAAGGCATGAATAACCACCTGCATTTCTTTCTCGTGGACTGCATGGTTCACATCTGCTCCGTGAAGCTTCCGTGACATGTCCGCGATGGGCTATTCACCCCAACCTGTCTCTTGTAGGAGGAAGGCCCTAATTACTCAATCAGATGTACCTCTAGCCATGATGTAGTCAAGTGTTGGATCTGCCAATCAAAGGGTTGGTGCCGAGATAAGGGCTTTATGCAAAAACATAAAAGCTTCTATTTCGTTATATACCCAAATCCTCTCGCAATTTTTTGGGTGAGGTTAGAAGGAGGTGCTGAAACTTGATCGTAATCATTCTCAAACCTTTGATAATAGTTACAAAATCGAACAAAAACTTGTACGTCGCGTAGTTTTGTTGGGGTTGGCCAAGCCGCCACCGCGGATATCTTTTTTGGCTTCATGGACATCTATCCACCGCCAATGATGTTTCTAAGAAACTCGATTGACCGTTGACCGAAGTCACACCTCATTAAATTCCCATCAAACTTCCCCCATAAGAGGACCTCTAAAAGCTCTCAGAGATGTCATCGATGTTCCTCCGGGGTTTGGCTACACAGGAGGATGTCGTTCTTCAACACCACAAAAAATTCCTCGCGGTATGGAAAAAAATGTAGTTCATTCCTGCCATGGGTGTTGTAAGGGTATTAGTGAGTCGAAATAACTTAAGCTTCAACTCAAAGTTCTTATATCGCGTTTGAAAGGAAATTTTACAAAATCCTCGTGGACGATGCCATTCTAATGGTAGGCGCTCCATAGGCTGATTTTGCTCAAAATTTGTACTCCACGTGGTTGGTCAAAATGCTCGTGCGCTCGAGGTAGAGGGTGGATGTTCTTGAACGTGATGTTGTTGAATGCCTGATAATCGATGCACATCCGCATATTGCTATTTTTCCTTTTTTACGAACAGTATTTGTGTGGCATATGTAGAAATGGATGGTCGGATGAACCGTTGAGCCAACATGTTGTCTATTTTTTCCTTAAGTTCTGTGAGTTTGTGATGAATCATCTGATAGGTTCCATCAACGGTCAATCTGCTGTCGGGTTTGAGCTCAATTTGATGGTCATTGTTGCATTTATGAAGGAGTTGGCATGGTAGCTTGTTTGAAAAAATCCATTCGAACTCTCTTACAAGTGGAGCAAAAGCTTTTAGAACGTTTGCAAACTTCGACACCAATGAGGCTGATGAGGTTGATGAGCTATATGTAGCAAGTGTGGTGACTAATTTGTTATGTACGCTGATGGAATTGACTTGGACCAACCACATCGAGGCTCCTCTCCTTAAATGTCGTTTTGCCATGTCGAGCAAGATCAGCGTAGCTAGTGGCTATTGTACTCATGCCGTTACTACTTTCTACAAGGTTGTGACACTTTCGACTATCTTGTTGTTGCTTCTAGCTCTTTGAGTAGATTTTGGCTGCTCCACGAGTGGCAGGAGGATCCATTGCCGGTCCCATTCGGTATAGATACCGCCGCTACTCCAATCGACTTGAAGGTTTTTCTGGTAAAGGATATCTTGCTGGAGAATCATATTGTAGTTGCTCATTAGGCAGGATCTCCATATAGTTACGTCATGCAAATCCCAAATTTACATTCATACTAGTTGCTTTAGTTGACAGATCCAAAGTCGTCTCTCAACGGTTTTTCCTTCAAAAGCTCCAGGTTTGTGCTTCAAACCTAGCTCTTTGACCAGTAGATCAGACACAAAACTGTGAGATGCACTTCCATCAAGTAAAACTAACAAGTATTTGCGACTTAAACAACCCCTTGGTTGCACGTTCACCAGTATCACTAGCTGGTCTTCCTCATATCCCTCATCAAATTTCCTGATCTAAAGACCCCTGCATTAGGGTTTGTAGCCGTTCAGGTGGGGGATCATTGAGCGCAGGTTTTTTGGCAGGACCAGGAGTTTTTTCGTCTACTCGTGCCCTCTACTATTTCTCGACTCCTCTAAACCTTTGTACTTTCTTTGCTGCTTCTCTCCCTATGGTTTCCTTTTGGGAAATTCATTCTAATGTGTGCCATCTTTCCACAATTGTAATACGTCCATTGACCTCGTTTTTGCTCAACGACGTCGTCTTCCGTCAGAGTTGAGTTCTCAAATTTCTATGATTGAAGCCCATTATTCTGTTGTAGTTGATACCTTGGGCGCCAATTGTAGGATAAATTTAATTTTGAAATGAAATCAACGGATTCCATGCGTTTGGTATGCGATGATCTACGTCCAATCATTAGTAATTTCATAAATCATAAGTGCCTACCAAATATCCATCTTGAGACCATTATTGTAGTGGAAACAAAGTTCATCCTCTGGAAGGGTGGCTCCGGTGATGATATCATAAAAATGTCGCGTTCATTCAGCCACGTTAGATGACAGCATCAGCCATTGTAACCGGTAGCTAACCTCATTTTTCTCATTTAGCTTGCCAAAGCAAGCAACAAATGCGAGTGTGAACTTGCGCCAATTGGATGCGAGAGTAATTGATAATTTTAATGTCAAGCAAACTTGTTGGAGAGAGAATACGTCTGATGCCAACATGGTGGTAGCCGTTTGATTAGCGCGTACGGTTATCTACTGCCGTTGGATGATCATGAGATCGACCCACCAACTTAAAGTTGTATCCCAAAGAAGCGAGGCAGCGAGGTTCATCTTTTCTTTGTTAGAGTGAGCCCCAGCAGCGGAGAAGCATACATCCAAACTCGTCAGGAAGATCCTAATTATCACTTCCTTTGAATTTGCACGATCGAACGGCTCAGGAAGCCTTAGACAAATTGAAGATCCGCTGATATGGAATCGATCGACGAGTAGTGCTTCTCGCACTTTTGATTCACGGATCTTGGTAGCATACTGTTGTACTTGCTCGACAAGTGTTTTCTTAAACACTTTTATCTACGCTAGCCAGCTAGTCAGCTCCACGATCTTGTCTCCTGCCGTTGATGGAGTTGTATTAGTAAGTATGGAGGCGGGATTAGCATGACAAGCGTGCCTAGATCTTGAATATATGCGTAAGTCAAAGTGTCAACTGTCATCCGCTCATCCCCCTTAAAGAGGCTGAAGGTCCTTTTCGTGGTACCTTCCGCCATTGACGGTGACATTGCCTGTGACCACTGCTTGTCCTCGATGCGCTCGTTTCGTGCGCCAACTTTTTCGCGAGGTCTACGAGCTTCTTCTCAGTGGAGATGCGGTGGAAGACACGTGCATGTCTCAAGTCCATGTGGGAATTAATCATGTGCTCTGACAGGGTGAATGTGCTTTGATAACAAGTGTTACGTTGGCATAAGTGAAGTGGTTCACAGTTGGAAAACGGATTTTGTCACTTTTCAAAAGGTTGGAGTCAATTCGGTATTTTTTAGAAGCGAAAAGTATACTTTGTTCTTACAAGTGTCGTAACTCAATACTGTTTGTACAAATGGCAAGAGCAAGAGAATGAGACTCGGTCAAGCCGTTTGGCATTTCGGCGGTCCGCATGATACGGCGCCGTGTTCCGATTTGTGGACTCGAGAAGTCCCTTGTTGGTTCGACGGGGGGGCTTTGTGGTTTTATTTGGGGTTTGCAAGACTTGTCAAAGTCGCCCGAGAGTTCGTTGCCCATAGTCTTGAAATGTGGAGGAACACCGTGAGTAGGTTCCGATGAGTTCGAGAAATGACCAAAAAGTGGTCGTCATCACGCAAGAGTTTTGGGATATTTGGCAGAATTCCCCTCGAGCACAAGAAAAGTCTGTCGCAACGAAGTCGCAAAGTATACCAAGAACGACGAAGCAAAAAATAGGTCGATTGTGAGTTTTGGGACTCGTGTATGCCCATAGGCATAATAATGTCCATTCATGTAAGGGACCAAGAAATCGGTTTTTGACCTTAATCTTCCCCAAAAACATGGGTTTGAAGCCAAAAGCCAGCGGAATCTTTTTAGCGGTGAACGATGAATGATGAAGAGAAACAAGATTAGAAAGTGTGCACCCTGGTTTCAAGTAAGGTCTTTATGAGGTCTAGTGAAAATGTTAATTCAACAATTACCATTCATCTTTGGTATTTTGTCAACCACTAAGGTGTGCACATGATAATACTAGTGTCAGTGTTTTTGGGAAATTCTCTACCGATGTCACAAGCCCAAAATAATATCATTTTTTTAGGAACGTATCTGAGAATTTTAAGGAATTAATTGCATGATATGCATAAGGAATTGGCGAGTTATTACAACTATGGATCATTTTTCCACCAATTTAAAACTTCCATAAATGGATCTTGGATAAAAGTCTTTCTTGGTAGAAGGAACCAAAACGTATTCTGTAGTGGAATTTTGGGGTATGCTTGGTCGACAAGGCATAGATATTGGTGCATGACGGTCTCTGACCCTCGGGCCATCTCATCTCACTATCCACAGCTTAGTGACCCTTGCTTAAGCCACGGGGTGGTTGTGTCATTCAGATAAAATACCCTTGGAGATCTTGAATCCATGTTTTATATTGAGGGAAAATTCATGAACAGAACTCTCTAGTATCATCATTCCATTTGTTGCAATGGTGGACAATGACACTACTAGACTCCCATTTTATTAAAAATATGAGATAGCTTATGGATTTCAATAAATTTCCATGTAGTTTGGAAGATACTTCTTACATGTAACTTTTAGAAAAGCAATTTATCCAAATGCATGCCCCAAAAACTGGAAAAAACTTCCCATTATTCCTCGTCTTATCTGAAATTGCTGAGAACTGCGGTTTTCCCAATAGTTGTGACCATAAATCGAATTTGATGTCAATGCGGATAGCAGCGTATCAGGTCCACGAGTTTTGAAGATGCCTCTATCAACCAACCCTTCGAACATCTTATTTATGGAATAGTGTTGAGAGGAAAACAAACGACGTCCAAGTCAATGTTGCTTTTGCACGACCATGAATTCCAATACTTTCATGTCATTTGATCATTTTGAGATGAGCAAGCCAATTGCTTGTTTGCTTACATTGACACGTGTCACTTACGGAACTTTGCATGACGTGCAGTAGGGCTTCCAACGGAGACTTCCTCAGGAGGTGTCGTAGATCCTTCTTAGCGGAGCCCCAAAAACTGTTGGAATCCGCGAGTCATGAATGGATACGGAGGAAACGAGTACCGACATAATGAACGCAAAAGGGGCACTGGTAACAGCGATTGTCTGCCACTGCCCCGTCTGTCGCTGCGGGTGGCCTCCCTTGTCGTATCTCGATCCGTCCGGAACACGAGTGCACGAGCTGTGTTGGCAAAGCTCTTTGCCAAATTGGTCCACGCGAAGGGTATCCCGTCTTCCGAAACAGCTTCCGCATAAAGTTCATTTCACGTTATTCCTATTTGTACCATCGAACCTGGTGTAATGGTACCGAAATGGCGATGAATTTTTATATTCTTGGTGGATAGGTTAGGCTGCCGGAATTCGAGATTACAACAGGAAGCCTTGCACACGATGCGGCGCCTCGCGGACTGGACCGACGGGCGAACCCCCCCCCCCCCCCCCCCCCCCCCCNAGCCGCAGGCAGTCGAGCAAGCAGTCGCATGCCAATTCCACGACTCCCAACCTCCGTCTTTGCATCCCATAGCACCGCCAGGTAGTGCGCCATGCAGGTTGAATACTTCATCGGTTTCCGTTCCTGTATCGCGCTTAACAGCGAACAAGTTCCATTTGCGGCGTACGGCTTCAGCGCGTACGGCTTCGCGAAATATCATGGGACCGTGCATGCAACAGTACTGGCCGTAAGCTTGGCCGACTTGGCCAAACCACGGTGTTGCAAGAGGAACAGAAAGTGTGAACTGCCCATTCCATCTTCAGAAGGAGATGGAAGAGAGACAAGGGCATGAATCTCCATGCAAGGCGTGCATGGGTTACGAAGTGAATTGAAGGCCTAAGGCCTAAGGCCTAAGTTACAAAAATAGATGATACAAAGTCAAAACAGCGTGTGAGGAGGTTGTTATGTGCATTCATGTAGAACGTAATGGGAATGACTCACTTTGTACGGTTTCCAAACTTCGGCTTCATATTGTTTTCCATAAAAAAGAATTTATACATTGTTCTATTCTTCATAATTTGAAACTACCACTTAAATGCCCATTTTATTTTTTTGTTTGAACTTGGCTAATAATACTATTCTACAGATGTGATTGATGAATTCAGTTGGGTTTTTATTTCTTGTTTTCTAGGTCTCATGTGTGGGTGTCTTTCCTTTTTGTGGACTTTCTTGAGTTACCTGGACGAAATGTGTTGGAATCCCGCTTTGCGTCTGCGGACAACGCTAATTTCGGCATGCCACCTGATGCCTTCATTGAATGTGAGCTCTTGTTGGAGGTTGCGTTTAATGACTCAATCCAACGTCGCGTTGGATTGAGCTATGTTCGAGATCTATCTTCTTCTCAATCGATGGTCCTTTTCTGTCCACGTCAAGAAAAATCGAGAGATACCTCTATGTGTAGAGCTTTTAGGGCTCGACCGGGACAACGTGGACGGACTGGAGGTGCGAAGAGAGTGGTATCTACGAGCGCCCTCGCACCACTTTTCCTTTGCGCATCCGCCAAGTGGGATGTGCCGTTGCATGCTATGTTCTAGATCCTGTTTCTGTGTAATTCGTGTTTTGACGTACTTATTAGCACCTAGTCGCCCGAGGGGTGAGACTAGCATTTTTGGTCGAGCTCTCGAAGGTGAACGATGTGGTACGGTCGGAAGAGAAACAGATTTAGAAAAGTGGGTGTTGGACGGATTACAATAGGGTATGCTTTGTAACCCCAAACAAATAGTTTAAAGACACTCAAGTGAATGACAACCAAC
The DNA here is from genome assembly GCA_023375785.1 of Penium margaritaceum. Lineage (NCBI taxonomy): Eukaryota > Viridiplantae > Streptophyta > Zygnematophyceae > Desmidiales > Peniaceae > Penium > Penium margaritaceum. Next base: position 17,532 of record SZWC01008015.1, read on the forward strand.
TTGCAAGTTCACTCATCATGATTTGTTATTGCACAGACATAAGTTCAAGGACATTCATCACCATAAACACCACCCATAAATGAATGAACATGAGGTCTGGAACTTCATCAATGTTTAGTACATTGAGATAAGATTCTTGAGAAACACTTAACAAAGATCTGACAACAGGAGGAGGATGTTACGCCGAGCGGAACGCTATTAACTTGATAATGAATCATTCCGAGTGTTTGGGGTTTAAGAAGCGTTCATAGGTATTGTATGGGGTACATTTATCTTGCAAGGTTTGGCTCATGTCCAAGGGATTGCACAAACGAGGAGGAGGAAGGGGCAATCAAACAAGTGAGTGGTCAAGCTAGTGAGGGAGAAAGAAAGTGAGTGAGTAAGCAAGTGACGTGGAGAGTACACCATCCTCTTGTCAAGGTCCATTTGGCTCTTCCCATAAGTTGTGTTCCTAACATGAAACTCGAGGGTGAATGGCATACATAGAAAATGACTATTAAATGCATCTTTGTGTGTATCTTGCTTGACATTTCAAAGGGATAACAAGAGGGATGCTTTTACCATCTTGACAAAAAAAACGTGTAGGGCACGATATCCATGAAGAGTCACTGTAGAAAATGAGCTACTAAGCTGAGAATGATGAATATAAGATGTAACAATCTCATTGGGTTGCACAATACAGTACACGTGTAGCGGATTGGACGGAATCCTTGGCCGACTAGGCCAAACCCGCGGTGCTTGATGGTCTCAGACCCTCAAGCCATCCCGTCTTACTGCCCACGGTCCCAGGTGACCCTGCTCGAGCCACGTGGCTCCTTTGACCGGTCGGCGTGGCACTGCCACGCTACACTCCCCCCCGCTAGGAGTGAGAGCCACCTCGACATCTTCGGTGATCCGGACGTGGGATTCGAGCCCTGCAGCTTTGATACCAATGTAGCGGATTAGACGGAATCCTTGGCCGACTAGGCCAAAACCGCGGTGCTTGAGGGTCTCCGACCCTCAAGCCATCCCGTTGTTGGTTTTTGCTCTCATTGTGCTCTGTTGTGTCCTCCCGGCTTGTGTACATCGGCGTGCAGCTGACTGACGGCGAGACTCGACGCTGATGGAGTGTTGTCCGGTGGAGCCGACGCACGCTGAGGTCTTCTCGCAGTTCGTTGGAGCCTCCTCTCTCCGGCGACTTGTTCAGCTCCATCGGCAGTCCTCCTCGGCGGTCGCGCTGCCAGCGGTCACGGCCACCACAGTTGCTGTCTGCATGCGTCCAGCGCGTCCTATCGCGTCTGCATCGTCATGCGCTGCCTAGGGTCCTTGTTGCGTGTTGCACGACCCTGTTCGGCATCATAAACCATCGTAGGCACTGCTTGGGTTCAGGCCGCCATAACTCCTTGCTACTATTTTTCTAGCTGATTCTGACCGCACGGTTGCGTTCCCAGTGTCGGTATTATGGTATGGTCTAGTTTTCAGGCAAAACAGACGACGCCCGGGTTTTGGGCTGTCGGCCGTTTGGCAGGCCTCACCGAGAAAACTGCCAGCCCGAAAATAGGTGATTTCTGATTGGCTAGTGAACTGAGTAACAAGCTCTACAGAGCTGGGGGGAGGCCAGTTCTTGGAGGGGTCTCCCATTGTGTCTCATTGTTCATTCCTAATCAGTCTTTTCCAGTTTTCAGCTGCTTTCTGGCGCTAACACTGGCGCGCGCACTTCTAAGTAACAAACCCACAGCTTCCAGACTTAGGCTCTAGAGCAGCAGACTGAGGGGGCAACAGACTTCAGCAATGAGCGTGGAAGCCCGCACGCTGCATCAACAACGCATGCTGCCCCAACCTGCCGCTTAGATTTTGAGCTTGGTATCAGAGCTAGAGCGTAGCAGCAGCAGCAGAAGACTTGAGTACAGGTGCCAGACAACGCCTGCGGATCTCCATACGCGCCACTGCAGGGGAAATGCTACCGGATTTTTCCCAGCAGCATTGACCCGCCTGGTGGAGGCGTCAGAATTTTTCCCACGGCCACTGGGCCAAGGGAGATGCTGCCGGATTTTTTCTGGCAGCACTGACTCCCACGTTGGACGCAAGGAGGTGAGCGGCCGCAGCTTGCAACAGAAGCAGTTGTAGCTCCTTGCAGTAGCAGCAGCAAGCAAGCAACAGCAGCAAGCAGCAGGTGTAACAGCGTGCAGCAGCAGCCGCAGCAGCGAGCCACAACAGCAGCAGCAGCTGCCCGTAGCGGCTGCTGCTGCTCGTAGCCCGTAGCGGCTGCTGCTGCTCGCAGCCTGCAGCGAGCAGCAGCTGGCTGCTACCAGCGAGCAGCAGCCCGCTGCTCGCTGCCAGCTAGCAACAGCCCGTTGCTCGCTGCCAGCGAGCAGCAGCCGGCTGCTCGCTGCCAGCGAGCAGCAGCCCGCTGCTCGCTGTCAGCGAGCAGCAGCCCACTACTCGCTGCTAGCAAGCAGCAGCCGGCTGCCTGGTGCCAGCAAGCAGTAGCCCACTGCTCGCTGTCAGCGAGCAGCAGCCCGCTGCTCGCTGCCAGCGAGCTGCTGCCCGCAAGGACAAAGAAAGTAAAAAAAAAGGGAAGAGAAAAAAAATCCTCCAACCCCGTAGCGTGCAGCAGCAGCCCGCAGCAGTAGCGAGCTGCAGCTGTAGCACGCAGTAGCTGCAACAGCGTGCAACAGCGTGCAGCAGTAGCTGGAGTAGGAGCAGCAGCAGCAGGAGCACTAGCAGCAACAGCAGCAGTAGCAGCAACAGCAGTAGTGTGTAGCAACGTGCAGCAATAGAGAGGTGCAGCAGCCACAGCTGCCACAGCAGCTCGGAGAAATAGCAGCTGCAGCTGCAACTACAGCCGCAACATCATCAGCAGTAGCTGCAGCCATTGCAGCAGCAGTAGTAGTAGCAACGGCGGCAACATCACCAGTATCAGGACCAACAACTGCAGCGGCTGTAACAGCAACAGGTGCTGACATCAGCACCTCTCTGGTGACATCACTACTGACGTCATCATAAAAAAACAGAAAAGGAAACCAAAAGGGGGACAACAACAGCACTTACACTCAGTAGTCTTTGCTGACGGCAGCTATCCGCGGCTGATATCATTGCTGACATCTGCAGCATAAACAATAAAAAATCAGGGACACACGCCTATGGTTGATAGTCCTAGTCAGGAGGGGTCCTCCTCTGTTGGAGGGACCCCTACCTCCCCTTTCTTGTAGAGCCAGTAGCAGCAGCAGCACCAGCAGTGGCAGCAGCAGCCGTCGCCACAGCAACAGCAGCAGCGGCAGCAGTAGCAACTACAACAGTAGCAGCCGTAGCAGTAATAGTAGCAACAGCCGCAGCAGTAGCAACGATAGCAGCCACTTCAGCAGCAGTAGTCACCGCAGCAGCAGCAGCGGTAGCAGCAGCAGCAGCAGCAGCAGCGGCAGCAGCAACAACAATAGCAAGAGCAGCATCAGCAGCAACAGCAGCAACAGTAGCAGCAACAGCAGCAGTAGTAGCAGCAACAACACCAGCAGCACCAGCAGCAGCCGCAGCAGCTGCCGCTGCCACAACGGCAGCAGCAGCAACCCACTGGTATCGTTGGCGGTAATCCTGACCTCCTCGTTGCTCCTTAGTAGCAGCTCGCCGCCTTGATGCAGTAGCTTACAACACTCCAACCAGTAGCCTCCCAGTCTCCCACCAGTGTGCCACCGTCGTTCGTCCCTCCAGGGCACGCCATTCCAGCCGTGTCTGCTACCACATACTACCTGGAACAACAACAGACTTAGCGCCAGCGGTAGACAGTGACCTCCGTCCTTGGCCCCAGTCTGGGTGCCGGCTGCAGGCAGAAGGACTTTGAGACGCCGCTGCCACCACTTCAGGTCGGCGAGCAGTTCCGGAGCTGGGAGCTCAGCTTCCGGATCTGGGCGCAAGGGGAGGGGCTGTGGGCATACTACACCCTCCCTTACGACCCTACCCAGGCCGACGAGCTGTATGACGCTGGTCGCGCTGTTCGGGCCCTTGTCCCAGTCGCCCCTCCGGCTTCCCGCTTGGCCCTAGAGCCTTTCCTTGGCGACTTCATCGTTGGCGACACTCCAGACCCTGCAGCCGCCTGGCACGTCCTCACCAGGCCCCATCGCCTTTCTAGCGACGCTGAGCTCAGCCGACTGCTCCGGGAGTTCAACTCCCTACACATGGAAGAGAACGAGACAGTCACTGCCTACTGGCAACGGGCAGAGGACATCCTTCGTCGTCTTGACACATTTGCTCCGCCTCCTTTGTCCGCGCTTCTCACCATCAAGCGCGACGCCACCAGCGCGTACGCAGACGTCTTTGTCCATTACCCCCAGGACGTCCTCTCCACCATGGCGGCCCAGGGCACCCTCATGCCCTGGGCATACGAGCTTTTCCTCCGCATTGAGGAAGCTCGCCAGGAGTCCCAGCTCCATCGCATGGAGGCTCTTGCATCCCCTGCC
>SZWC01008015.1:24135-64615 GCA_023375785.1 Penium margaritaceum
TGGCCGCCCTCTTCGCCGCTTTCACTTTGATCGCGGTGGAGAGTACATGGGTGAGGCCACGACCTTTCTCGCCTCCCGCGGGATCCACCATGAGACGTCTGCGCCCTACACACCCGCCCAGAACGGCGTCTCCGAGCGGTGGAACCGTACCATGGCCGACGCCGTCTGCACCATGCGGGTCGAGTCCGGTCTTTCTGATGGCTTCTATCTTGAAGCCATGGCCTACATGACCTGGGTCTGGAACCGCATTCCCCACGGTCCCCTTCCCCGCCAGTCCACGCCCTACCAGCACTGGTGCGGTCTGCGCGCTGATCTCCGCGCAGCTCGCGTCTGGGGTTGCGTAGCCATTGTGTGGCTGCCCGCCCCACAGCAGGGTGGCAAGCTCGCCCCCTGCGGACGCCCGTGCACCTTCCTTGGCGTGTGTCCGCAGTCCAAGGCCTGACGCTTCTGGGACCCGTCCCGGCACTACATCGTCGAGTCGTGCGATGCCCTCTTCTTCGAGGACCTGTTTCCCCGCGACCTCATTCACTCCGGCTCGTCCGTGTCCCTCCCGTCGCGTGGGGGAGTGGTGAGTCCGTCCTCCGTCCTGTCGCTTCCGGGTGACACAACACTCCGTCCCTCTGAGCCAGCAGCCCCAGTCGCGTCCGCTGGCCCCTCGGGGCCAGCAGTCCCCACCGCGTCCGCTGGCCCCTCGGGGCCAGCAGTCCCCGCCGCGTCCGCTGGCCCCTCCGGACCAGCAGTCTCGGTCGTGCCCGCTGGCCCCTCCAGACCAGCAGCCCCGCTAGTGTCCGTTGGCCCTTTCGGGCCAGCAGCCCCTATCCCGTCCGCGAGCCCCTCGGGGCCAGCAGTCCCCGCCGTGTCCGCTGGCCCCTCCGGACCAGCAGTCCCGGTCACGTCCACTGGCCCCTCCGGACCAGCAGTCCCGGTAGTGTCCGCTGGCCCTTTCGGGCCAGCAGCCCCAGTTGCGTTCGCGGGCCCCTCGAGGCCAGCAGTCCCCGCTGTGTCCGCTGGCCCCTCCGGACCAGCAGTCCCGGTCACGTCCGCTAGTCCCTCCGGACCAGCAGCCCCGGTAGTGTCCGCTTGCCCCTCCGGGCCAGCAGCCCCAGTCGCGTCCACTGGCCCCTCAAAGCCAGCAGTCCCCGCCGCGTCCGCTGGCCCCTCCGGACCAGCAGTCCCGGTCGCGTCCGCTAGCCCCTCTGTGCCAGTAGCCCGAGTCGCCTCCGCTGGCCCCTCCAGGCCAGCAACGCCTGTTGCGTCCGCTAGCTCCATCGAGCCAGTAGCCCCGTCCGCCTCCGTTGGCTCGTTGGACTTAGTGCCATCTCTTGCCCGATTGCGCTACACATGTGGCCCAGGCGGCAGCCTCCGACCTCGGTCGACAGTGAGCGCACAGACTGTCGCATCGCGTCCTGTGGCGCCTCGGCCCCCTGTGGCTCCACGTGTCTCCTCCACTCCCACGGTCGTGAATGAGGACCCTGGCACTAAGGCTCTCGGCCTGACCACCTCGGCCATCATCTCCGACCTTCACCCGGGCTCTGCACTGGGCTACGCCATGCTTCATCACGAGCATTGGCATGCTGTCATGGCTGCACTCGCCAGCATCCCACCTGGAGCTCGTGATGTACACGCCCTCTCAGTGCGGTCCACAGCACGCCCGGAGGACCCAGCCACCCTACGCGAGGCTCGAGCCTCTCCTGAGGCCGCACATTGGGATACTGCCTGCGCCAAGGAGCTCGCTGCTATCCGGCAGCACCACGTGTATGACCTCGTCGACCTCCCTCCAGGTCGGAAGGCCATTGGTGCCAAGTGGGTCTTGCGGCGCAAGTGGAAGCCTGACGGGTCCTTGGACAAGTACAAGGCCCGCCTCACAACAAAGGGGTTTGCTCAGGTCCCTGGGGTCGACTACGACCAGATCTTCGCCCTTGTCGGTCGGTTCTCCACTAGCCGGGCGCTCTCCAGCCTGGTTGCCCATCATGGGTGGGAGCTGCATCAGATGGACGTGAGCAACGTGTTCCTCCATGGCTCAGTGGATGGTGAGGAGCTCTACATGGTGCAGCCCCCAGGCTTCGACGACGGTACTGGGAGAGTCTGGCAGCTGTGGAAGGCCCTTTATGGCCTGAAGCAGTCGCCTCGGTGCTGGAACCAGGAGATCAGCAGCACACTTCTCCGTGGCGGCCTCCAGCGCAGCACCGCTGACCCCGCACTGTTTCTCAGCCTGCGATGTCTGACCTTCGCCGCAGTTCTGGTATACGTTGACGATCTCCTCATCGCGTTGCCAGACACAGTCACCATCCAGCGTGTCAAGGACTTGCTGTTCGCCGCCTACCACATGAAGGATCTCGGGTCTGTCCGAGTCGTCCTTGGCATGGAGCTCGAGCACAATCGCTCCCAGGGCATCCTACACGTCCACCAAGCTGCCTATGTGCAGACCTTGTCCGCTCGCTTCGCCGAGGACCTGCCCCTCGTGTCCAGCGCATCTTCACCTATGTCACCCGATGGCCAGGTGAAGCTGAAGAGTCCTGACCCAGCGGTTGTGGGGGAGCCAGTTGATGTGACCACGTATTTGCGGATCATAGGGTCACTGATGTTCCTGGTGATGACAACGCGTCCAGACATCGCGTTCGCCATCAACCTCCTGGCCCAGTTCTCTTAGGAGCCGCATCACCTCCACTACAAGGCCGCGATCTGAGTGCTGCGCTATGTCGTCTCGACCCCTCGGCGAGGTCTCATGTTCCGCCGCCAGCCGTCCGTCGTCGTAGTGGGCTACACCGACAGTGACTGGGCCGGCAGTCCAGACGGTAAGAGTCGCAAAGGCTAGATCTTCCTGATCGGCAGCACAGCTGTGTCCTGGCCCAGTAGTAAGCAGGGGTGCATTGCACATTGCATTGCTGAGGCTGAGTACGTGGCACTTGGCTCAGGCGGGTGTGAGTGTGTGGTTGCGTCGTTTGTTGTCCGAGTTGCGTCATTCTGTCGCATCCATCACCTTGCATTCTGACAATGAGAGGGCCATGGCCATTGCCGACAATGACGGTGTGCATCACACTCGCAGAAAGTACATCAATGTTGAGTATCACTGTGTGCGTTCGTTGTTGCACGACGACAGCATCAGCATCGTGTGGGTTGAGATAGCACGGCAGCTGGCTGACTTCCTGACCAAGGCACTGAAGCGGGACTCGTTCAAGAAGGCTGTGAGTTCAGTCGGCGTGCGTCCGTGATTTGCTCTCTTGGTCTCTGCCTGCGTCTCTTTGTGCCCTGGGGGAGTCTGGATGTTGACCGTGTCTCTGCCCGCCCATGTGCACTACGCCTCTGAGTCATGGGGGAGTGTTTGTTTTTGCTCTCATTGTGCTCTGCTGTGTCCTCCTGGCTTGTGTACATCGGCGTGCAGATGACTGACGGTGAGACTCAACGCTGATGGAGTGTCATCCGGTGGAGCCGACGCACGCTGAGGTCTTCTTGAGTGTCGTCCGCTGGAGCCTCCTCTCTCCGGCGACGTGTTCAACTCCATCGGCAGGCCTCCTCGACGGTCGCACTGCCGGCGGTCACGGCCACCGCAGTTGCTGTCTGCATGCGTCCAGCGCGTCCTATTACGTCTGCATCGTCATGCGCTGCCTAGGGTCCTTGTTGCGTGTTGCATGGCCCTGTTCGGCATCATAAACCATCGTAGGCACTACTTGGGTTCAGGCCACCATAACTCCTCGCTACTATTTTTCTAGCCGATTCTGACCGCACGGCTGCGTTCGCAGCGTCGGTATTATGGTATGGTCCAGTTTTAATGCAAAACGGATGACGCCCGGGTTTTGGGCTGTCGGCCGTCTGGCAGGCCTCACCGAGAAAACTGCCAGCCCGAAAATAGGTGGTTTCTGATTGGCTAGTGAACTGAGTAACAAGCTCTACAGAGCTGGGGGGGAGGCTAGTTCTTGGAGGGGTCTACCATTGTGTCTCATTGTTCATTCCTAATCAGTCTTTTCCAGTTTTCAGCTGCTTTCTGGTGCTAACACTGGCGCGTGCACTTCTGAGTAACAAACCCAGAGCTTCCAGACTTAGGCTCTAGAGTAGTAGACTGAGGGGGCAGCAGACTGAAGCAACGAGCGTGGAAGCCCGCACGTTGCATCAACAACGCATGCTGCCCCAACCTGCCGCTTAGATTTCATGCTCCCGTCTCACTGCCCACAGTCCCCGGTGACCCCGCTCGAGCCACGTGGCTCCTTTGACCGGTCTGCGTGGCACTGCCACGGTACAACACACAACTACTAAATAAAAGCAAAAGATTCGGTAGTAAATTGATAATGTATACAAATCAATGAGTGTATACTGTATACACTAAGTCATATGTTGTAAAATGGCATCATTTGTAGTCTCCATTTGTAGAAAGATAAGAGAGCGCAAGAGATATTCTAATGATACTTGGTTCAAGAATATAAACATCATGTACTTCATTGAACGAGCAATCTTGTCATAACCAATCATAATCGGTATTCTCTGCCTCTAGTTCTACAATGTCTCTACTTCATTTTCTTACAGTTACTTCATACTTCAAGGCCAAATCTTCTAAATATGTGTGCTCATACATTACATCAAAGGTATAATCAAAATTTGGTCACAAGCTTTGCCATTTATCTTCTTTCATCAATGAGTGAAAGGAATAGATTTTGCTAGCTATCAGAATTTAAGATATTGAAGCTAATGTTTGTAGAGAACGTTTCAGAATTCCCATGTCTCTTGCGTATCGACACAACCTACCATCCTGATCTTGATGTTTGTTTTAATCCATAATCGGGCGAAACCTTATTCTTCTGATTTTGTGCAAAATTGTACTGGTTTGGTCATGATATACCCAGCTTTTTTAAACTATATAGCTCATATGCCAATGTCGCACACAAAATAACGCATATGACAATGCCGCACAGAAAATAATGCATATGACAATGTCGCACAGAAAACAACGCATATGACAATGCCGCACATAAAATAACGCATATGCCAACGGTACACAGAAAATACCTTAGGAGCCCATAAACATTAAAAGAATGTCACGTTCCCGCCACATTCCATGTAACATTGATGCATGACATGAATTTTGTCATTCACTATGTCTAAGACGGATGCACCATTGCACTTTTTTCCATGACAGGTCGAAAACACATGCTGTGATCTAGCATGAAGAAAGGGGTGGGCGGCTGGTTGATTTTGTTTTGGAGGCTGGGCGGATGGTTGCTTTTGTAACTCATGGTGGGCGGATGGTTTATTTTCTTCCGAACCACGAGTGGATTGTTTCTTTTCTTCCAAACGACGGGCGGATGAGAGTCACACTTTGCGTTTTATAGGTGTCTGAGCTATTTCACCCAATTATGTTTTGGTGGTAGCTTCATGTTTGCTCAACAATAAAGAGTGATGCTTCTTCTTTGACAATCGGTCTTAGAGGCCATGCACTAGTGGTTTTTTAGGTTGCATCAATAGAATTGTTTCAGTGATTTTTGTGTGAATCCTGGTAACATAGCGCGGAATGCCGTGTCAAGCTAACGAGACTAGTGCAAAACTAGGTTTTCACATCTTGTCGGATCGATGACCCTAGCGGTGAACGACCACTGAATTGAGCTAGCTAGCTTGAGCTCGCTTATGTTGGCGAACCCCAAAAGGAAACTAATTTAGGGTGCACTTTAAACATTCGATTAAAGAAAACTCAACGAGAAAATTGGACGTCAAACAATTATAGTTAAAGATAAAATCAGTAGGGTATCATGCGTGTGCGGAAGACGTCAAGTGCCTCCCACGCTCTTCGAAGACATCAAACATTAACCAACATTAATGAAGTACTTCCATACAACTTTCGAATGAAGTGGGAATGCTACCAAATTTTGTATTTTATGATCTCTACTACAAAAATCTGTCATTGACCAGGTAATTTTACAGTTCATGGAGTTTTTTTAAAGTCGTCAAGCTTTAATTGATTGGCACAATTGTAAAGTGAGTATACACGATGGAGTAGATGTTGGTTAGATTCAAGCAACCCTATCAACGAGTCATCTAAGACTCCAAGCAAAAGGCCATGGCAACTAATTAATGTCTCCATAAATGGAGCAAGTGCATGGACATCTAAGTTAAGCCTCTTCATGGAAATCCTCCACAGGAAAATCTTGTGTGTTCATTATTCATGGTGATTCTTCTATGCGGTGTAGCCCTTGAGTGGTGCAGGGAGCTAAAATCTCTAGCTCCTGAGAGTCAAGGCAGGAACACATCTTTGAAACAAGTTAGGCTATATGAGCAGGCGACAAGAAGATTTACTCTTGACAATAACTGAAGGATGTAAGTAGGGGTCATCATTACAAAAAAACAATATCCTTGTTGGTAATATTCCCACATCTAAGGTCTGTCCACAATTGTATTCTTGTGGTAATTTGTACACCCTCAGGTTGGCGTTAAACCTTATGGTATGCACGACCTTAGTTAATTACAGTGTTGGTCTCAGCACCAAAGGCAATACCAAGAGTATTAGCGATGGCTTTTGGAATAATTAGTCTGGCATTTTCTCCACATGAAGATGTACATTGTGATGGTTTGATTTCAACAAAAGCAATCAAATTGGGATCGCACATCTCACGTGTTTAGCACCAACACCATGATGAAGTGCCACGGCATCATATTCATCGACGGCCTACCATATGAGCGGGTGGATGTAACTTTAGTGACACGTACAATAACATTTGGCATAACACTATGCTTAGTTTCTTACTACCTAAGATTTGAAGAGCATTAGAAGAAAACATTTTAGAAGTAGCTATCATGACACCAATGCTTGTTTTCTTCTACAATCCTAAACCTTTTTCACAGTGGTGATAAAAAAATCTACATAAATTTTACTGTAAAAACCTAGGTTGGGCTCTTGCCACCAAGGCTTTGGTAGCAAGAGCAGCAATAGCTTCAGTATTTTTTGGAACTATAAGTATACTCTCCTACATACTTCACTATGAGAGTGGCCATGCCACCAAGATAAGTGGTAGCAATAACAATGACAAAAACAATGGTTGCTACAACAGGAAGGTCAACACTTTACTGTGTGTGCTGGTATTAGAAGGAAGAGCGAAACAATTGTAAAAGATAATGATAACAAAGAGGTTGAAGCTTTGTCACATAGACTTCCAATGGTACTGGCAGCAACTATTGTAGCATCCTTAGTAACATCAATCACAAAACTAGTGGGATTAGTTTCTATCCCCCACGCACATGTCTTTGGCAGTAAAAGACATATACGTTTTGCCAAGTACTAGTCTCAGCTTCGACTACAACACTCACGTACCCTGACGGCCAAGGAGCTTTTGGCTTCCATTAATTCCTCACAAGTGATGGAAAAGAGGATTTGAAGAGTGCACATACTTTTGAATTACAAGAAAATGATTGAGGAGTACCGATGTGAAAAATGGAGTGGTTTCGTTTTGTACATAAGTGAGGAGGAGGCCTTCTAGCTTGAATATGAGCACAAGGACGAGGATTGGGACATCCATTACTGGGCTATTTTTTACCACTTTCTAACTCAGAATGACACAAATTTTAAGACTTGTATTCTAAGAAGAACATCCATGACAAACATAATAATCCCCCTGTTTCCCTTAGGCTCCATTGCATACAAAAATGCATGCTTGGTAACGTTTCGGGCAGATTATTGAAGCTACAAGTTTGTCGTCGATGTTTTTGCCACCCCTTAGTGAAATCACAACATCTCCCTCCACTTTCTCTCTAGCCACACCTAAGACAAATGCAGTTGTCATTGTCATGAGTTGTATGCTACCACCATAGTTCCCTGAAATTCTTGCTAGAGCATTTGATGTATATGCATCTAATGCTCTAGCAAGAATTTTGGACCATGAGGTTTTGTGGCTTAAATTGTAGTGCCACTATTGCTAAGGCCAAGTGTAGTCACAACGGTCAACATCACAACTCATGTCTATTCTACAAGTGACACAGTCTCATCTCATGGTCACAACCTATATGCACATACACAGTTATATGCACATACACAGTTATATGCACATACACAGTTATATGCACATACACAGTTATATGCACATACACAGTTATATGCACATACACAGTTATATGCACATGTCCATTGGATATTTGATAGCGTCAGCCCATGTTTCATTATCTCCTTGTTGTGTCTGTCACAACTAGCATTGCCGTTGTTTCCATCTCTGCCTCTGCCTCCACCTTGCCCTTCGGTATTTTTTCATGTCACCCGGACCCCATGATAGCACATGCCACTAACGGTTTAGATGTAGCTCATGCCCTCACGCCACCGTCACCTTCCCAGAGGGTTGTTCATAGGCCACCTTCTTANACATACACACTTATATGCACATACACAGTTATATGCACATACACAGTTATATGCACATACACAGTTGTATGCACATACACAGTTATATGCACATACACAGTTATATGCACATACACAGTTATATGCACATACACAGTTATATGCACATACACAGTTACATGCACATACACAGTTATATGCACATACACAGTTGTATGCACATACACAGTTGTATGCACATACACAGTTATATGCACATACACAGTTATATGCACATACACAGTTATATGCACATACACAGTTATATGCACATACACAGTTATATGCACATACACAGTTATATGCACATACACAGTTATATGCACATACACAGTTATATGCACATACACAGTTATATGCACATACACAGTTATATGCACATACACAGTTATATGCACATACACAGTTATATGCACATGTCCATTGGATATTTGATACCGTCATCCCATGTTTCATTATCTCCTTGTTGTGTCTGTCACAACTAGCATTGCCGTTGTTTCCATCTCTGCCTCTGCCTCCACCTTGCCCTTTGGTGTTTTTTCATGTCACCCGGACCCCATGATAGCACATGCCACTAACGGTTTAGATGTAGCTCATGCCCTCACGCCACCGTCACCTTCCCAGAGGGTTGTTCATAGGCCACCTTCTTAATTCACACCAAACCTTGTCTTTTGATTCTGAGAGTTTTGGTTTAGCTGATGAGCTCAGAGAGAGAAAATCTGGGAGTACCACCACACACCCAATCCTTGTGCCTTTCTTCCCTTTATCCTTACAAAATTTGACTTGTATCATACTTTCTATGCTCTTGTCATAGGTAGTCCAAGTTCATGACTGTGCTCGCCGTGTTGTAGCCAACATGGTTGTTACCTAATCCCTGCTTTGACGATGCAAGACTCATTATGCATTCAACCTTGACTGTCCTTACGATGCTCATTAGCCTAGGATGTAAGCTGATGAGAATAATGATGCTAAGTGTTATCATGGTCTCAAGCTACTGCATAACCTCAAACTCGCATCCCCATCAAATATGTGCTATCCTATCCATTGTCAATGATCTTATCCCTCAGCTCTCCAAATCTTCTATGAAGTCAAAGTGACAGAAATCAATCACATTACCTCCCACCTTATCCCTAAAGAATAGCTTTCACGTACAGGTATGTTAGGGGTATTTGTAGCCAAGACTCACCAAGTGGTGACGTTTTTTGTAGAAGAAGTCAATCTGTAGTTTTTTAGTAGTCACATTGACCACCACTTTACTCTCTTCTTCCACACCTATCTTCTTACGGGTTCATTTTCCCCTTCCTCTACCACCACCATTGTAATTGAGGGTAATGGGGCAAGTTGTTGGCAGTGTAAGGATAAGGGTCAAGGTGAGAAGGGCAAGGGCAAGTGATCAGCCGCCTTTGATTCTCCAACATCTAGCACTATGACCTGCAAAAACCATGGTTATAGTGGACACTCTTTCCGGAAGTGCAGTGGACTTGATGATGAATCTTGGATGGTCCGTCTCGTTTGTGCTCATCGGGCTGGTCATCCAACTGTACCAGTTCATCCGCACACTCAAGTCATGCCTCCATCTCTATTTGTGATGCTAAGGTATAAATCACCATCGCTGTTCTTGGTGCTCCTCGTTATTCTTGGGGCGGGCCACCAGAATATGGAGGACCTTCCTACCACAACCCGCCATCTAGATCATACTTACCATCGGGATGGTTTCCTCCCATGGTCTCTCATGCTCGGTATCCATATCGTTTTCATCTTCCAGTCCCATGATGATCAGCTGCACCTGGAGGATGTGAGAATTTTGGATCCCATTTGGGGTCTCCTGTGTATCAATCAGATGGATCCCTTTGTGGCATGACATCATGAAATTTGTTGGGAGCCTTGCCTGATTATGTTCCGTGTATTGACCAATGGTAGCATGACCTCATGCATCATTTATCTGCCCACTTGTGGTAACATACAACCTTATTGGTATAGTTTCTATGAGCCACATCCTGAGCTCAAGGTGTATGTCAAGTGGCTTCTAGAGCTACCCACCACATGGAATTCTCCTTCGTATCATTTTTTCTCTCTATCTTGTTATTCCTCTTCTCTGCTATGTGCAAAAGTTAAGGTCAGTTGCTTCCTATTCAAGGTGTCGGCATCATTCTTTGCTCTTATGAGAGACCTCTTCCACCAAAGAGGGAAACTTGTCTCTGGACCTCCGGCCGTGTTGTCATGCCTGGTGTCCGCTTGGAAAATCTGCTGTATGTGTCCATGTTTGCCGTGTTTGCATCTCATGACTGCGCCATGGCACATGTTGCATGGTCACTCTCACATGCACACACACTCATCTTCTACACTGTCATGTTTACCACATTCATTCTAGAGCTGTCAACAAATTGCTCCACACACATACCAATCACGGTCTAGATTCATCTAAATTTTTGATCCCCTATTCTACTATCTGTCTTAATTGCACTCAATGAAAATGGGTTCTTGACCATTTTCCATGTCTGAGTCTCATATTGTGTTGCCCCTTGAGCTTGTGTATGCTGATTTCATAGGTCCCTTTGTCTCATCAATGATTACTTTCTACTTTTTTGTATCTTCATAACTTCTTCGGAAGGTGATGTGTATACCCTTATCGATCCTTGGCCAAATCTCCATGTGAGGTCTGTCGGTGGAACTTTCTCTTTAACAAAGGTGGCAAGTTCATGGGAGCTGCTTCTAGGTAACTTGACCGTGGTGTGCGTATGGAGGCCTCTTCTTTCAACACTCCACGATAAAACAACATATTCAAACATTAGAACCAATTCCTTGTTGACATCGGATGTGCCCTTCTCTCCAAATGAGGCCACCACACTCCCTATCCTGAATTACAGCCACTTTCTACGTGACGTGGGTGTAAAACAGTGTATCTCATGATACTTTCCTCACCATGTCAAATACTTGACAGGCTAGCATGGGAAGTGGATGGACCTCTTTGATGTTAGCACCAAGGTCAGCATTGCTCCATTCTAGCTCCCTCAGGCCCAGCCGGATGGCAAACTCTTGCATTGAGGCCATTTGTGTCATTTCTAATTATTTTCCCTTGCGCAGAGCTAGGAATTCTGGGAGTTGGGCCACTATCGCATCGATTATTCCCATGATGACCTCTTCTTTCAGGTCATCTTTCAGTGTCACTTCTCCTGGCTTGCTCGACGTGCTTTGCTTTCTCTGACTAGTCAGCTCAAGGAAGGTACTACATCAGTCTTAACCACTGACAATCACGGTGTGCCTGTACCTAATTTTTCTAGATCGTTCTATTATGGATCAACATATGTGTGCTCTCCTCTATCTTCTTTCACATTGTCTACATCCCCTTATACTCCTTCCTTTGACTCACCCGAGTCACATAGTACCCATTTTCACTAAACGAGTCACTTGAATCATCCTCCTTTTTTTGGACTGTCTCCTAGACTCTTTGTCGCCACATCATTCCCCTCAAAGAGGATCAAGCACATCTTTACTAGTTTATGTATCTCTGACAGCGGCACCACTTGTCAGGCAAAAGCCTTATGTTTATGGATGAAGGTTACAATCTCTTCCTTCCCTGTCTATGGACATGAATATCAATGTACCACGCAGTCTGATGCCTCTTCTTCATCGAAACTACCATCACGGAGTTTATTGAAGGCTCCAAGAAGTTTTTGCACCTTCCACTTGATTGGAACATGGAGATGAACTCCACTCGTGATAAGTGAGGATATCTTCACAACAATATTAAAGAAAAGTTCTTTATCAGCCTCTCATCAGAGACCTTTGTGACCACTCTTGTCTATGTTGATGACCTCATCATTGCTTCCCCCACTGCCACTGTTATCATGTTTGTGAAGGCCTCCTTGAAGTCCTTGTACTACATAAAGGACCTTGAACTAGCCCAATTTGTTTGGGACATGAGGCTCAAGCACAAGAAACAACATCACACTTTGTATATCTACAAGGTGGAATATCAACGGAAATTAGGAGAGCGTGGTGTCTCCCTCTTGAGTGATGTCACTAATGCATCTATGCCTATGATCCCAACAGGTCATAGGTTACTGAATTCAATGCACGTGTCACAATTGGTGGAGACTGTTCATTTCGCCAAATATGGTAGTGTAACCAGCTCACTCATGTACCTTTCAACACGTATGCACGAAAATGTGGCGTTCGTCATCAAATTCCTTGTGTAGTTTTTGCAACATCCTCGACTGCGACACCTTGAGGTTGCACTTCAAGTTGTCAAACAGCCTCTCTCTACAATGTAAACCCGTTCATGCTATTGTCAACATCCTTAAGTCGTTCCTTTACGAGTAATGACTGGGCACATCATCTTGACTCTTGTACTTGGTAAAGTGACATCTCCTTGGTCAGCTGAACTGCCTTTGTGCAGGAGATCAGGAAGAAAGGGTGTGTGGTGTGCAGATCAAGTGAGGTCAATAATGTCACGCTCTCTGCAGGTGTGTGTGAGAGAATCTGGCATTTTTGTTTGTCATAACAGCTACGTGTTCTCATTTACTATGTGACTATATTTTGTGAAAACCAAAGCAGTAAGGGCATTGCCAAGTGTGATGGCATGCATCAATAACACAAGAAGTACATTCATGTGGAGCTTCATCTTGATCAAGAGCACATAACTTCTAACGATTTCCACATCATTTTGGTGGATGCGCGGCACTAGTGCTGAGCTCCTTACAAAGGCTCTTAGCACCAACATGTTCAATGTAAAAGTCAACACTGTTGGTTCATTACACATTTATAATGCTCCCAATTGATGTACCGCCATCCATCTTATTTGTTCTCCTCTGGGTTTCAATGTACCTTGCTCTTTACCACTTTGTTGCATGCTTAATTGTGTGCTTGCATGTCATGGGGGAGTGTTACAGTCGAGCAGCCACATGTGCACAGTGTTAAAGTCGAGATAAGTCCTCTTTCACATAAACATTCATCTGGAGGGTTCACTCATTCCTGAATAGGCAAAACTATTGAGGGAGAGGGTGTGATCCATGTTTTGTTGGATTTGGGATCGTGAACACGCAAGTGACTGCTTGCCTCAACCACACGTAAGTTTTTGCATGAGACTGACACACAGAGCTCTTGGGTGCAGCGAAATATGCTCAGGTCTGGGCACCATGATTCAAGCACCTCTGTCCACATAAAAGAGTTGATGGCTATCATACAGATTTGTGGACAAATCACTCATGGTTACGACAAGAGCTTGGTGCAAGACATATGTTATTCTTGCCACCTAGTGTACAATACGTCATTGGAGTGTGAAATGGGCATAGAGAGGGTGACATGCTTGCTGCATGTACTCATGCTCGATCTATGCTTTGTTCCTTTCTGCATGTTTGCATGATGTAATGATTAGTCAGTGGGTTGCTCAGTCTTAGGGGCCATGCTACCAGGTTTTCTCCAGGTGCATAAGATACCCACCACCCGTTTGCTCATGATAGGTTGGGCTCGACCCCATGGGTGAACTTTGATGAGACCTTTGCACCCGTTTCAGTCACTAGAATACAGACCACTCTGAGTAAGAGTAGAGTAGAGTGGTGTCAACAATGCATTGTTACATGGCTGCCTCGACAAAGAGATCGACATGGTGCAACAAATTTTCTTTATCAACAACACCGACAAGGTCTGGTGCTTGCCCAAGGCCTTGTACAGTCTCAAACAGTCCCCTTGCTGCTGGAACATGAAGATCTCCTCCACTGTAGAGGAGGGAGACTATCGTCGCAGCACCGTTGACCCGGTGTTGTTTCTTTGTACGCATGAGTCCCCGGTGGCTATCCTTGTCGATGTGGACGACCTTCTGATCACCTCCCCCAGCCTCGCAGCAGTCCAGTCCATTAAGAACCTCTCGCAATCAGCATGCAAAGTAAAGGACCTCACCTCCACTCGAGTTTTCCTTGGCAAAGAGCTTGAAGGCCATCGGCAGTGTTGCACCCTGCATTCCCAACAGGCTGTACATACACACAGTGTGGGAGATCGCTTTGAACCCATACTAGCTGCCATCCCCACGGCATCCACACTAATGACCCCCTCTGGCCTGTGGCTATTGAAGTTATCTGATGTCTCACAACTTGGGGAGATTGTCGATGTCACTGACTATATTACCATGATAAGTTATTTCATGTATCAGGCGACAACGATGCATGTAGAATTGGTGTTCGCGGTCAAACTTCCTGACACAGTTTTTGCAGCATCCATGGATGCGACATCCCAAGACAGTAGACCGGATTGTCCATCACACATTCCTATAATGCGCGTTGGGAAGTGCTACCGTGCACAACCCTCAGTCATTGTTGATGGCTATACTTTCAACGACTGAGCATACAACACGGATGCTCGTAGTTGGTCAGGTTACATATTCCTGGCTGGAGGGACGATCGCCTCATGGAAGAGAAGGAAAGTGCGTGGCATGCAGCTTGAGCGAGGCTCAGAATGTCCCACTTGGTGCAGGTACATGTGAGAGTTTTTAGTTGTGTTGCTTGTTGTAGTAGTTGTGCATGCCCAATTTCTGCATCACATTGCGCTGTGACTGCAAGAGCACTAAAGCCATTGCCAAGCGTAAGCACTTGAATCATTCACGCTCCAAGCACATCATTATTGAGAATCACTTCGTTCATGAATGTATTACCGCTGAAGAGGTCTAGGTCATCCAAGCCGGTGTACGACTGTAGAGCGCTGAATTTCTCACCAAGGCTTTTAGCAATGACATGTTACAAGTGGCTGTGAATGTGGTTATGCTACAGCGTCCTCTTGATGCTCTTGACTGATGCTTTGGGTGCGTACCGTGTGGTATCATCATCTTTCCCTCTCCTCTGTACCCTCTTAGGGGCTCGTCGTGTGAATTGGGCTCTTGTCTTATAATCCGTTCTTTGTGCATGTTGGTTTTCACGCCTGTAGGTTCTGATGGGGGAGTGATGGTTTTGAGGCCATGAGCATGCAAGACTAGAAACACATGCACACTACTACAGGCAACTGACACATATGGAGCTTTTGTGCGTTCCAACGACAAACTCAGACCGGGCCGCCGAGATTCAAGTGCCTCTACCCACATGCAAGAGTTGATGAGTGCACACAATTGTGGGAAAATCACTCATGATGATGACCAGAGCTCAGTGCCTAACATATGTCATGATGGCTAAGGTGTGCGCAGTACAGCACTGCAATGGAAAATAGAGCTGGTGACATGCCTGCCACATGCGCTCATGGTCGATGGCATGCTTTGATCTTGCCTCCATGCTCAAAGATGCTATGCACAATAGCTAGGTTGCTGGTCCCTAAGGGCAATGCTGCTGGTTTTATCCCAGCAGATGAGATAGCCTGCCACTCGTTAGCTGTCGGTAGGTCGGGCTTGACCCACGGGTGGCAACGAAACCCCACCTGAGCACTCTGCATGGATGGTCTCCTTGACTAATACAAGCACCAACCTCGATCCCTATTGTGGCTTGTCTTTGCTAAACTGATGCAAAATCTTGCATCCATGGCATGTTCATGTACGAGCAGGTGTAGAATCTATCACAAAATTCCCTCACACCGTATTCTTTCTCCTCCGCCGACATGTTTAACCCAAATGGTGAAAGCAAGGATATTCCATTTACACTTAATTGCGTACACTTCATAACTCAAGTCCAGACTGTCCATAGCACCAGATTTATTCAATATGTGCCCGTAGAATGAAAAAAAAAACAATTGAACCACTTCACGTGTTACAACGGTTTTGAATGCAATTTTTGTGCAGAGTCCTCCCTTCGTAGATCTTAACACCAGGGCAGGGATGGCAAACTGCGGTATTGGGTACCGCGGTACCAGGATACCGCGGTACTCAATACCGCGGTATCCTAGTCTTCTGGCGGGTCACTACCGATACCGGTACCAGTACCGCGTTACCACCGGTAGTAGTAAATAACCGCGGTATTTATAAAGTACCGCATTACATAATGTACCGTAGATTGTAAAACCACTGATTTTTTTGTGAGATTCAAGCACCGCGAAGAAAAGAGTAAAAAAATCGTCTGTGACATTGAAATTCGAGAAAAGTGGGTTGAAAACTGTACAAACGTAGCTCTTTATTTATTTATTTATTTCGAAAGTACTGCGGTACAGAACCACGGTACTATACCGCGGTACAGAAGAGGAGTACCCCTCATGCTCAGTACCGATACCGTACCGGTACTGCAAAAAAATACACCGGTACCGCGGTACCAAGATACCGCGGTACAAAACCGCGGTACACCGCGATATCGGTAGTACCGCCGCCATCCCTGCACCAGGGTGCTCACTAAACAATCACAAACCCCTCCATTCATAAGTTAGTAATTATTCAAGGGAGATGGATTTGCGGGATTTGAGACTCCTGATGCATTTAAAGGACTCCTTTTGGGCATCACAATTGCGGGGCCTAGCAGGTGCACGCACAAAGGTAAAGTACTAGACCCTACGTGTAATCTGAAGAAGGGGATGCATGTTGTTTTCATGAAAATTCCAAGGTTTGATGTTGGATGTAAATGGAAAAGAAGAGGACAACTTGGGCTGTGCCCTCAACTTGCAGCCGCCACTATCAAGGGGCGATCCACAATGACAATGAGCTTTACTCTAAGCCTCGTTTTGCTCGTTATGGTGAAAGCTGGGACATTCCTCTGTACTGAAGTGTTTTTTCATGGGTGTGAACCATGAAATGTTATGCTATGGGCAGGTTTGGCTTCTCGCAATGAACAAGGAGCACAAAACCTACAGTGCACATAGTGAAACAAGCACCTTACTAAGGAAGTAAAGTCCCACAATCAGCCATGAAGCGGGGCCTAGCTCAGATCGTGACGGGGAGGCAATGCATGAAAACAATGTTCAGATTGAGGGATGGGGGGTTGTGAGGCATATTCGTCCACTTTTTGGTTAGGTTTTCTGTGGTTTTTATAATCTCCCAAACTCAACTACTTTTGAGTTCATTTAGGAGCCCTTTGTTAGCCTTTACCAAAAATACTGGAATGTTCATATTTATCCATGGTTCGGATCTATGGACTAGCTAACCGACATGTCGGCCTTGTTGTTCGGCAACCTTGGTTCAAACTTCCAAAAGTTTGGACCTAAGTGTTGCGGTGTGGGATTTGACTTGACACCCTCATGAGGATATCATGCTTAGCTTGGATTTGGCATGATGTTCTAGTCAAGGCTGTGCTGGTCGAGACCTACGTACCTGGTGACTTGTACTGGTGTGACATGGAGACCCATTGCCTCCATGTGTTATGTATGCTCCATGCATGCGAGCAGGTGTGGTCAAGACCCGGACCCTGGATACATGTTCCAGGGTCATGAGGAGACCTTGTTGCCTTGTACTTCTTGTGTGATGTTTGACAAATGGGTGTGTGATTCATGTGTTGCACAGTCAAGACCCGGGAAGTTGGTGAGTTACACCGCTATAAAAAGGAGACCTTGTATTGTCATTGGTGTTTACGAGAGACAGTGAGCATAGCCCCTCACTTTTCACTGTGGTGATGGTTGTGTCAGCGAGGGGGAGTGTTGGTTTGTGTGACTTCCATTCGTCATGAGCGACGACCATGGCGATTATCCCTATACCCCGTACTGGTGGTATGGAGCAGCACTACTGGAGAACACGATGACATGATCCCTGATGCGGACGCAGCTGGCGCCAGAGTACTGACGAGTGGTGGCTTCATGCAAAAGCAGGTGCCACACAGCTTCCACAATGTCCCGGGTGCTTGGCGGGGTCCTTTGCAGTTTCTCTGCAGATGCTAGAGTTTTCTCGGTGGATTGGGGAGCCCGATTTTCATGTTTTGCATTGTCTGTCTACTGATCGATACCAGACTTGTGCGTGTGACCAGTCGTAGCGTCCGACTTGATATTTGACATGTATAGGTTCAGATGGTCATGCATTTGGATACCTGTGCGTAGGTTTATGGCCAAAACAATGGTTTTCGGTCGGTTTCAGGCTAAACTGACACTGTCGCGTGCGTTACCCGTCGTGTGCCGCATCACCTATTTTTGCTACATGCTTGTCACTTGTCATTTCTCTTTGTAGATATACTCAGTGTGAGCTTCCTGACACTCTGTATGTATTCCTATCCAGACCCCTGCATTTTCATGCATGACTTGTGACTGTCATCACACACTGACTCAGCGCTGACGCTCAGTTAAGTGGCAAGCAGTTTGGAAGGTTTGAGGAAGTTTCTCATGGTATGAGAGCAAACGAGCCACAACTCATTGTGTTGTGCAGCAGAGACGCATCGAGAGCAATGAGTGGCAGTAGGGGCAACCACATGTAGCAGCAGCAACAGGGTTTTAAAAACCCACCACAACTACGTTACAGCAGAGCAGTGGAGGCGGCGGAGAAAACAACAGCAGTCCCAAGGCAACACCAGGAGGCAGCCGACGAGGTCAATGCCAAAGCAGTCGCGATAGGCACCGTTGCTGCACTAGGTGCAGCTACTACTGTGAGAGAACAGTGAGAAGCCACGGCAGCAGTAACCGCACCAGTAGCAGTGGTAGCAGCTGGCTGCCGCTACAGGCGAGGCATCAGCAACTTCATTAGCTATGAAAAAAGTAGTACCAGCTGTAGCAGGTGCAGCAGCAGCTACACCACGTATAGCAATAGCTACGGTAGGCGGAGCAGTAGCAGCTGTTGCAGCAGCAGCAGATACTATGGCAACAACCACTATAGCATCAGCCACAGCATCAGGAGCTGGCAACAATAGCAGACGCTGTCGCAGCAGCAGCAGCAAACTCCAGGTGCAGAAGCAACCACAACAGCAGAAGCAGCAGAAGCACCAATAACAAGAGTTATAACAACAGCGGTGGCGGCTAGCAACTGCAGTAGCAGCGGATACGGGTAGCTGCCAGAGAAGCTGTAGTAGCAGCAGCAGCTGTAGTAGCATCAGTAGTAGCGATAGCAATGGCGAGCAACCACAGCAGCAGCGCAGAATAACATTAGCAGTAGCGATGGCAACGGCAAGAAGCTGCACTACACAGCCACAACTTCTCACGCCCGTAGCAACAGCAACACTAGCGCACACAAAAGTGACAACTGTAGTGGTAGTAGCCACCGCTTCTGTTTACTTGCGACGCGAAGCTGCATTGCAGCTTTGCGCTGCAAGCGGGCTCGCCCACAGGTGAGCTCGTCGATTAGCAAGCTCGCCGAGCGAGCTTTCTCGACGAGCTTGCCAAGCGAGCTTGCTTGACGGCCTTGCTCGAGGTGAGGCTTGAGCGTGCACTATGAACCCGGGGGCGCCCGACGTGACGGTCACACGCCGAGCCCTTGGAATAAACCTCCCACCCTCGACCCCTTGGTGTGTGGGCCAACCCTTGAGATGTAGCACGTCCCTCTCCTAGCAGCAAGACCGCTGCTGGTGACCGAGGTTCCTGTCGCGCAACTCTCCTGGCGGCGTTTGCACCAAGGTGCGCTGCGGAAGACTTGTAGGACCAAATGGACGTGTGCAAGGTGATGCTTGCAGAACAAGGAGAGTTGGGCAAGGAAATAATCCTTAGACTTGATAGATCAGTACAAGGCAATGTACAAAGTCTCTGGGTAAGATTGGCATGCCTAGATCAACCCCTAGGCTTCCTTATGTACAAACCCCTATGGGGCAGCCGAAAGATACATAGCGCTCCGAAGCCCTCTATTGAGGCGCTCTCATGCAAAAAAAATGTGCATCATGTAATACACGCTGCGAGCTTTCTAACGCACCAAAGAATGCCTCAATCCGTGAAGAAACGGCTAAGTTATGGCTGTTTGAGTGCTCCACGCATGACTGCCGCTGGCAGCACCGCCAGCGGGGGTCACGGCCGCCCGAAGCGCCCTTGCTTGCGAATGCAGCTCCAGCCGCCATCCCGAAGCGCCCATGGACCCCAATGAACCTTGCCTCATTGGCTAAGTGTCCATCCAGGGGCNCATAGCGCTCCGAAGCCCTCTATTGAGGCTCTCTCATGCAAAAAACACATGCATCATGTAGTACACGTTGTGAGCTTTCCAACGCACCAAAGAACGCCTCAATCCATGAAGAAACGGCTAAGTTATGGCTGTTTGAGTGCTCCACGCATGACTGCCGCTGGCAGCACCGCCAGCGGGGGTCACGGCCGCCCGAAGCGCCCTTGCTTGCGAATGCAGCTCCAGCCGCCATCCCGAAGCGCCCATGGACCCCAATGAACCTTGCCTCATTGGCTAAGTGTCCATCCAGGGGCACTTTGGCTGCAGTGGGCGAGAAAGTCGCTACGCCGTGCTCGGGATCGATCCGGTACGTCTCCTGTTTTTTGGAGGTGCACCTCCCACCTTTGCACGGCCGTATCTTTCTCGTCCCTGCACCGAATGACCCGGTTCTTGGGTTGATTTCACACGGTTTTTCACGTAGAATACAATGGGAGAATCAAAGCATGCATCTAACCTCAGCATAATGACGTAATCACCGCCTCGACCGGCGGCTCCCATAACATCACCCCCCCTCCGAGGGCGCATTGTCCCGGTGCGCTCTTGGTACGCTCGGAGGACCGTGTGGACAGCACCGCCCCTGTGGAAATCGGCTTCGGGGGTCCAGCAGTTGTGCTCAGGCCCATAGCCGAGCCATTGCATTAGGTACTGCCAGCCGTTACCGCGCCGACGGTGCCCGAGAATCTTCTCCACCACATACTCCTCTTCACCCTCCACCAAGACCGGTGGGGGAGGAGCCTGTTTCCGTGCCGCGAACTGTGCATCCGGTTCGTTGTAGGCCTTGAGAAGAGAAGCGTGGAACACGGGATGGATCCCATAGTGGTGCGGCAGCTCCAACTCGTAGCTCACCGCGGACCGCTTCTCCTTGACTGAAAAAGGGCCCACCCACCGTGGCTTGAGCTTGTCGCTGCCCACCCCCGCCAGCTGCAGGTTCCGCGAGCTCCGCAGTACCTGCTGTCCCACCAAGAACTCCTCGGCTGTCCGGTGCTTGTCCGCTTGCCGCTTCATCTGCTGCTGTGCCTTGTGTAGCGCCTAGCGTACACTGCGCCACACCTCTGTGAAGTCACTTGTAAGCTGCTGCACCGCTCGTAGTTCAGACCCCGTTGCCATGTCTGAGGGACATGTAGGCTGCACCCCATACACTACCTCAAAGGGAGACCGCCCCGTAGAGGCATGTACTGCTGAGTTGTAGGCAAACTCAGCCACCGGGAGCTTGCATTCCCATCCCTTGCCATCCGGCTCCAAGATCCCCCGCAGTAGCTACTCCATGGTCTGATCGGTACGGTCAGTTTGGCCATCCGTTTGGGGATGGTAGGCCGATGAAAGAGCCACATGGGTGCCCGGCTTCTTGAATAGTTCCTCCCAAAACCGAGAGGTGAAGCACGGGTCGCGGTCCGAGACCATGCACTTCGGCACCCCGTGAAGTTTGATGACATGTTGCAATAGGAGTTGAACAGTTTCTGCTGCCGTGACCTTCTCCGCACATGGAATAAATTGTGCCATCTTGCTGAACCGGTCTACCACTACGAGTACCATGGTGTTGCCCGTTGCATTCCGTGGAAGACCCCCCACAAAATCAAGTGAGATGTCCGTCCACGGACGTTCCGGCACTGGTATCGGCTGTAGCTCCCCTGGCGCCCGCGCCCTCCGTGACTTGATTCTTTGGCACATCTCACAGTTGCTCACATACTCCTTGCAACCTGCTCCTATCGTCGCCCACCAATATTGGCGCACAAGCGTCTTGAAGGTCTTGTCGTGGCCAAAATGACCACTATAGTGCGAGTCGTGCGCCTCATCCAGTAACGCCTGTCGCAAAGGCGCACTCCGCGGCACTACATTGTGGCTCTCCTTCTCACGTCGCCAATACTGGCTATCCCACTTGCACCCCTTCACCGTATTTCCGGCAAAGTCCTTGTCCTCCGCATACCCGTGTGCAAACAAGTTGCGGATGATTGGAGATCCCCCCAGCACCGTGATCGCATGTACGCCCAAGTCTGGGCGACGCGAAAGCGGGTCCGCTGGGTTGATCCTCCCTGGTTTGTACTGGATCTCGTAGTCAAAGCCGCCCTCCAGCAGCTCCATCCACCATGCTTGACGACCACTCAGGTCTGGCTGCGACTTGAGGTACTTGAGCACGTAGTGGTCTGTGTGCACCACACACCGCCGCGCCTCAAGGTAGCACCTCCATTGCTTGAAGGCCTGGACCGCCGCGAGCATCTCCTTCTCATGGATCGGGTAGTTTAGCTCAGCCCCTTTCAGCTTCTTAGAGTAGTACGCAATGGGCTGCAACCCCTTCCCTTAGTCTTGCATCAGCACCCCGCCGAACGCATAGTCGTTTGCGTCTGTTGCCAACACGTACTCCTTGCTCGTGTTTGGATGCACCAACACAAGGGCTTGACAAGGCAGCTTTCATTGCACCGATGGCTTGCCCCTCCTTTGCACCCCACTCCCAGTGGCGCCCCTTCTTGAGCAAGTCTGTCAAGGGTGCCCCCATTGCCACGTGCCCCCGGATAAACCTCCGGTAGTAGTTCGTAAAACCCAGAAAAACCTGGATGTCACGCATGCACGCCGGCTCTGGCCACTCCTGCACTGCTTCCACCTTTTTTGGGTCCATGCGGATTCCCCTCCCGCTGACAATGTGCCCGAGGAACTCCACCTCCTGCTTGGCGAATTCACACTTGCTAAGCTTGGCAAACAGCCGCTCATTTCTCAACACTTCCATCACCGTCCGCAGGTGCTCTTGGTGCTCCTCCATCGTCCACGAGTAGACAAGGATATCGTCGAGGAAGACGACCACGAACTGGTCCAAGTAGGGGTGGAACACCCAGTTCATCAACGCCATGAACGTAGCAGGAGCATTCGTTAGCCCAAAAGACATCACGAGATACTCAAAGTTTCCATAGCGCGTCTGAAACGCGGTTTTTTCCACATCCTCCTCCGCAATGCGGATTTGGTGGTACCCCGACCTCAGGTCCAGTTTGCTAAAGACGTGTGCGCCTCGTAGCTGGTCGAACAACTCCTTGGCCCGCGGCAACGGGTAGCGGTTCTTCGTCGTTATGTTGTTGAGCGCCCGGTAGTCCATGCACATCCGCAACTCTCCTGATTTCTTCTTGACGAACAGCACCGGTGCCACGTACGGGGACACCGACGGCCGAATGAAGCCTTGGTCCACCAACTCCCCCAACTGCTTCTTGAGCTCCGCAAGCTCTGCGTCGCTCATGCGGTTGTAAGAGCGTACCGTTGGTGACGAACCTGGCACCACCTCAATCTTGTGGTCGATGTCGCGCCACGGTGGCAGCCCCTTTGGCAACTCCTCTGGAAAAACGTCCCCGAACTCCTTGAGCACCTCCCCAACACCGAGAGGCAACTCTGGAGCCCCCGCGCCTTCCACCGGCTGCCCCTCCGCTGCTTCAACCGCTGCAATCTGCTGCTCTGGTGCTTGTTGTGGACGCACCCATGCCAAGTAAACCTGGCCACCCTTGCGCTCGCACCGCTTTAGCTGCTGCAAGTTGATGACGCGTAGCTGCTTCCCCGCTTCTGCCACTTCCGACTCCTTCCCCTCACCCCGCCACAAAGGCAAAGTGATATTTTTCCCGCCCGCCTTCACGACCACCCGGTTGCACCTCCAATCCACCTCGGGATTCCAGGCGTGCAACCAATCTCGGCCGATCAAGCAATCGTAATCATCCATAGGGTAACTGTGGAACTCCATGTTGCACACCAACTCACCCATATGGACCTTGTGCTTGACGAGAGGCCTGCCGCACTCCACCACTCCGGACACCTGCCGCGCCTTGGCCGATGTTCCTGGCTGCCGTCTGAGCTCTCACCTCGTCGGCAACCTGTCGTTGAAGAAGCTTTGGCTCGCACCGCCGTCTAGCAGCCCGCGTAGCTTCCTCCGACCCTTGAAACTCCCCTCCGGCATCTCAAAAACCAGCTCCAGGATGATCCATGGAAACTGCCGGGTCTCACCTTCATTCCGCAACAACACTTGAGGCAGCTCCTTAATCGGCAAAAGCCTTTCAGGGCTGATGTTGTCCTTTGCAGACGAAAGACTTGCAGCAGTAGGTCGTCCCCTCCTCACTGTTGCTGCCCGTTTCCCTGCTGTGCCTTGTGCTTGGGGCAATCCCGCTTGCGATGACCCTCCTCACCACAAATCCAGCACTTGCCTCTCGGTCCCTGTTGCCCGCCCGCACCCCGCTGCCCGGTTTGGATTGCATCCACCTCCATGGGCACAGCCTGACCCGGCTGCTCCACCCGTGGTTGTGTTGCATAGCTGGTCCAGCGCGCATTATAGCTTACCGCGTCGATGCGCTTCGCCGCCGAGACAAACTCTGCAAAGGTACGCAACCCGAGCACCGCGAGTTCACGTTGGACGTGCGGCTTCAGGCCGTCATGGTAGCGGTCGTACGCCTCCGCATCTGAGAGGTCGTCAATCTACGCCGCCAAGGCCATGAAGCGTGTAGTATAGTCCTGGACCGATCCGCCTTGCTTGACGTGCTTGATCTTGTCACGTGCGACCCGACTGCTGTTGAGGAGGTCAAAACGCTCCTGGAGCATCGTCTCGAATTGCTCCCACGTCTCTGGTTTCTCCGTCAACGCCCGCGCACCGAGCTACACTTCCCACCCCAGCGGTAGACTCAATAGTGGCTGAAGCCGTGCACCGACCCTCAGCCCGTCCGGCAATCCAGCAGCGTTCCGCCGGCACAATGCCGACCACCACTGCAACGCAATTCCCCGGAGCAGCGTAGGAGCATACTCCAGTCTCGTGGCATCTTCTCCCACGGGAACGCCCAACACCGTGAAGTACGAGTTCACCGTTAAGAGCCACTCACGCGCACTGCCCTTGCCGGTGTAGAACTCCGGCTCCTTCGGCTTCGGCCACCAAAAGGCAGGTGCGGATGCCAATGCAACACCCCCCAACGCATTGCTCCCTTGGCCGACGTACCTCACCTCAACCTCCGCGCGCAGCTGCTGGTTCTCTTGACGCAACTCGTCAAGAGCACGCCGGATCTCCTCCATGAGGTAGGCCTGGTTCCGGTTGTGACGTAAAAAATTCTGGCGAAATGCAGTTGTGGTAGATCTGCTGCCACCCTTGGGTCCGCGCAAAGCCGAGCGAACGTCCTTGGGCTCTGATACCAAATGTGAACCGAGGGGCGCCCAGCATGACGGTCACACACCGAGCCTTTGGGATAAACCTCCCACCCTCGACCCCTTGGTGTGTGGGCCAACCCTTGAGATGTAGCACGACCCTCTCCTAGCAGTAAGACGGCCGCTAGTGACCGAGGTTCCAGTCGCGCGACTCTCCTGGCGGCGTTTGCACCATGGTGCGCTGCGAAAGACTTGTAGGACCAAATGGACATGTGCAAGGTGATGCTTGGAGAACAAGGAGAGTTGGGCAAGGAAATAATCCTTAGACTTGATAGATCAGTACAAGGCAATGTACAAAGTCTCTGGGTAAGATTGGCATGCCTAGATCAACCCCTAGGCTTCCTTATGTACAAACCCCTATGGGGCAGCCGAAAGATACATAGCGCTCCGAATCCCTCTATTGAGGCGCTCTCATGAAAAAAAAACGTGCATCATGTAATACACGCTGCGAGCTTTCTAACGCACCAAAGAATACCTCAATCCGTGAAGAAACGGCTAAGTTATAGCTGTTTGAGTGCTCCACGCATGACTGCCGCTGGCAGCACCGCCAGCGGGGGTCACGGCCGCCCGAAGCGCCCTTGCTTGCGAATGCAGCTCCAGCCGCCATCCCGAAGCGCCCATGGACCCCAATGAACCTTGCCTCATTGGCTAAGTGTCCATCCAGGGGCGCTTCGGCTGCAGTGGGCGAGAAAGTTGCTCCGCCGTGCTCGGGGTCGAACCGGTACGTCTCCTGTTTTCTGGAGGTGCGCCTCCCACCTTTGCACGGCCGTATCTTTCTCGTCCCTGCACCGAATGACCCAGTTCTTGGGTCGATTTCACACGGTTTTTCACGTAGAATACAATAGGAGCATCAAACTATTCATCTAACCCCAGAATGATGACGTAATCACCGCCTCGACCGGCGGCTCCCATAACATGCACACTAAAAAAAAGGGAGGGGGAGGGGACAAGGGGAGGTCCTTGAGTGGGACACCCCGAAACAGCCCCAAAAGAGGCACGTGAAGAGGTGGCACCTGAAAGAAAAAGGGGAAGAGGACAGGGGGTCCTCGAGTGGGGCAATCAAGAAAGATTCCGAAGTGGGGGTACCCCACTAGCACCGAGCGTTCCGTGAACAAAGAAAAGGAAAAAGAAAAGAAAAGAAATAGAAAGAGGGTGGGCTGAGGTCACAGTTGTCAATTGGTGACAGCGACTGGTGCATTGGGTAGTAGCCACAGCTGCAAGGGCATAGCCAGCAGTATCGCCAGCCGCTGGAAGTGTGGCGGGGACCGCCGCTGTCGGCGTTGATGGCGGCCGTAGGCAGTAGCGATAGTAGCAGCAGCACCGAAGGCAACTTGAGGTCGCATATTATGCTAGCTCTCGTGATGGCGTTGGAGCATGTCTGAGAGACCGTCCTTTGATTTCCCACCTCCCCTATGGCCTTATTCCAGTGGGAGCAAGTACACTGTGCACTCATCCATGCCATGCTCAAAAGATGAGCACATCGGTGTGGCAGGGAGCGCAATCGGTGTTGTGGTTGGCGCTGGCACTACGTGCATGGCAGACGTCGAGTCCACACTGGCACTTGCAACCGTGGCACACGCCTCGGGCGTCTACTGGCTTTGCCTAACACTACTGTGGGGATCAGCACCATGGCTGGTGCTAGTGTTGCCAGCGTCATGCGTGATGGCGACCACCTTGGATATGGTCTCGTCCTTTGTCTTCACCATCTGACTCAAAGACGTTGTCAGCCAATACAGTGGTACTCCACAGTGGAGTCATGGCGGTGTTGTACGCCGAGCTCCAGGGTCTAAAGCGCATGGTGCAATAGCTCACAGACCATGTAATCTCTGAGCGGGCTGTTGCCACCATGCAACTGCAGACAACCCCGCCTTCCTCCTCGCCATCCTCACCTCCGACAGTATCTTCACCGGACGGTGCCTCGCCACTCAACCTCAGCTCCACATCAGACGCCCTTTTCTCTGTCCTTGAGCCAGTGGGACTCATCCCGACGTCCGACCCCGTTGCTCTCTTAGCCATCCCTTCTGCCAACACCCCTCGTGTACGCACTCGCAGCACAAGGCAAGAAATGGCACGACTGGTTAGACGTGCCCATCGAGCAGTATTGCCGACAGCAGTAGCACCAGCAATGACGGATGCCATTGAGTAGCTGATTCCTTTGTCCTCTGTCGCGGGATTGGTATGTCACCCCATGTCAGTTTCTACCGGTGTGTTGGTCATGGGGGGGATGGAGTATTTGCCGATGACTACCGTGGAGCCAAGGACTGACGTAGCAGACAGAGGCGCACGACGCACTCAGTTGGCGCATCATCGACAGGGGACAGACGCTTCCGTTGTGGGAGAGGACTGTTCTTCTAAGGAGGAGTGGTCTGAAGCTGCGTCAGCTTCAAAGATCGAGTTGGATGTTGCAGCCGATGTGGCAGAGGGAGTGGGAGAGGCAGCAGAGGCCGTTGATGCCTTGATGATGGCCGGGACGATAGGAGTTGCTATGGCGGTTGCATGAGTTACAACAAAGCCGTCTCCCTCATTCCCGGTCCCTAGGTTGGTGTGCTATCCTTTCCTGGTTTCTGCCAGTCCGTCGATCGGTGGCGGGATGGAGTGCTCGTAGACGACCACAGGACAACACAAGATTGATGCTCCGGAAAGTGCTGTACGGCGCGAGCATGTGGCTGACCGCCAGGAGAGGACATATGTCCCTTGTGAGGACGACGAGTCATACATGGGGGATTGGTCAGACACGGAGTCGGTGACACACCTAGAGGCCCAGTGTGCTGCCATATCTGCAGTAATTGTAGCATGAGCACAGGATGACCCTAAAACAATGGTAGACTTCCGTGTGTGCGATACGTTGGCGGTGCTTTATGAGCTTGCAACAACCACCAGAGAGGACACAGAGCGCGCTATGGAACTCCGGTTCATGGCTGTCTTGACCAGCGTCGCTGACACCATGGGGGTTCTAGCTGATGACACAGCTGTAGTTCCATGCATGAGCACCTAAGCTCCGCGATGGATGGTCAGGAGGCAGCCGTGGCTAGAGTGGAGGTGCACGTGCAGAGTCTCGTGTCCGAGCTCCGGGAGGCCAGTAGTCGCTGTTACACCGCGGATGTTCCAGCATGACAGGTTGTCAAGGAGTGTGTGGAGGATAGACACAGACGTCTCCGGGCAGGTGCGTGGTCTCTAAAGGATGCACGTCTGGGGAAGGTAGATCTCGAGCAGTAGGTGGATGATGGGTTGCGCACCAGAAGTCGCGAGGAGGACCATGACACTGACCACACCTTTGATGAACGCGACGACGTTGCGGATGCAGATGTACCAACACATGCCGACGTCCGGCCAGTAGCTGACGACCAAGCGACAGGTGTGTTACGAGTAGCAGGTTCCTTTGCAACAGCCGTTCCTACAGCCCCGGACGACTTACGTGGCGACTTGTTATCTTGCACTTACGCCCTACTAGCAGCTCGTGGTTGGGCGACACTTGAGTCGACGACTAACGTAGAGGACTTTGACTTGTGCCACAAGCAGGCACAGATTCACTCCTTCCCAGAGGATGAGACCGCGAGGCTGTAAGAGGCTGTGGCTCTTGTCGACGCGCACATAGTTGAGGTCCACCGTCAGGTACGTTCCGCGACTGACCGCCTGCATGCCGCAAATGCAACCAGCCGGTCGGTTCCCGTGTCAGAGTTCGTCGAGCTCCACATGCGCCTCGACGCTGCGGAGGCTATGAGGCAATGCGAAGCTTAGTAATTGGAGGGCATAAAGTAGGGGATTGTCTTAAAGGAGGCCCTCAGCGCTGTTCTAGTCACATCAGCAAGTAAAGACAATAGTGCCGACTATGACAGCGATGATGACGATAGCGACGATGACGACGGCAACGATAACGCTATGGAGTGAGGCTCTGTGCGAGCACATCCAACCAGCATCGTCGTCACCCTTGCTATTGCTGTGCAGGGGTATGTGGCCATGGGGGAGCCATGCTCCCTCCTCAGGGATTGTGTTGGGAGCAGCCATCAACTTTGTTTGTGTTGTCAACCTCTGCAGACCAGGGGGAGTGTTGGTGTGTAAGCTTTGACTTGACACCCTCATGAGAATAACATGCTTAGGTTGGATTTGACATGATGTTCTAGTCAAGGCTGTGCTGGTCGAGATCCACGCACCTTGTGACTTGCAGCGGTGTGACGTGGAGACCCATTGCCTCCATGTGTTATGTATGCTCCATGCATGCGAGCAGGTGTGGTCGAGACCTAGACCTCGAAGACATGTCCCAGATTCATGAGGAGACCTTCTTGCTTTGTACCTCTTGTGTGATTTTTGGCACATGGGTGTGTGATTTATGTCTTGCACAGTCAAGACCCACGCAGTTGGTAAGTTACACCACTGTCACAAGGAGACCATTGTCATTGGTGTTTATGACAGAGAGTGATTGTAGCCCCTCACTTGTGTCAGCAAGGGAGAGTGTTGGTTTGAGCAACGACCATGTGATTATCCGTATACCCCGTATTGGTGGTATGGAGCAACACTACTGGAGAGCACGATGACACGATCTTGGATGCAGATGCAGTTGGCGCCAGAGCACCAACGAGTGGTGGCTTCATGTACTAGCAACTGCCAGACAGCTACAACAATGTCCCGGGTGCTTGCCGGGGTTCCTTGCAGTTTCTGTGCAGGCGCTAAAGTTTTCTCGGTGGACTGGCTCTCGAGCCCAATTTGCATGTTTTGTATTGTCTTTCCACTGATTGAAGCCAGACTTGTGCGTGTGACCAGTCATAGCATTTGGCTTGAGATTTTACATCTATAGGTTCAGACGGTGATGCGTTTGGATACATATGCGTACGTTTATGGCCAAAAGAGGGATTTTTGACCTGTTTTTGGACAAACTGACACTGTCGTTACAATGATTTGTGACTTCCTGTCGACCTGTACAGTTTTCCGTCACCACTCAGCGAGACAGTTCTTGTTGAGATACCCAGGTGGTGCCGCGACAGGTATTTATGCCATGGACCTGTCATCTCTTTTTGCAAATGCTATTGAAGCATTCTGACACTTTGACACGTGTCTCCTAGCCAAACCCTTGCCGTTGTGAGTACGACCTGTGACTGTCGTCAATGTCTGACCAGGCACGTATGCTTAGTGAGCGGCTGTGTTGCTAGGAAGTTTCAATGCATCTTCTCATCGTATCAAAGCAGCAAGACAATTCTTGTTGAGATGTGCAGCAGAGACGAGGCAGGGCAACAGCAGTGAGCGTCACCGCTGCAATTGATTCACTGGGACCTGTCGACGTCACCCGACTACCGCCGACATCAACCGCCTTCACCACATGAGAGTGCAGTTTCAGTAGCCGCTAGCAGCCGTAACAACAATAGGCGGCAACTACAGCAGGTAGAAACCGCCAGCAGTTGTTGGCATCAGCACAAGCTACAGCAGTAGCAGGCGGCCGCTGCAGCAGGTGGCAGCGGGCAGCAACAAGCAGTGAGCAGCGAGCGGCGATCAGCGAACTGCGAGCAGCCAGCAGCCAGCTGCAGTAGCAAGCAATAGTGCGCAGCAGCAGCACAATTAAGTAGCAGCAGCAGCACCGCGTAGTAGCAGCAGCGCACAGCAGCGTTGTAGCATAGCAGCAGTGCGTAGGTGCTGCCATAGCTGCGGAAGCAATTTTGCGACTGTTGCTACATGCATAGGCGCATCAATATCAGTAGCCGAGCGGAAGCTGCTGCAGAGCTTCCGCGTAGCTTCCGTGTGGCTGCCGCAGAGTAATTGCCCTTTGCGCAGCGGGAAAACAGCCATGAGGGTTAAAAGAAAAACCAGGCCAAAGTTTGTGTTTTCTTTCCTCATGTCGTTAGGTCCGTGCTGACATGAGCACTTGCCTTAGTCAAAGTTTTGAGTCGGAAAGTCAAAACATGACAACTTTTCAACTCTTCTAGAAACGCAAATGCTTTTGCTATCTTGCCAGTCTGATATCCCGGCCCATGCTGAGTGCTGACATGGCTCCGGCAGGTGACGAGGGCAAAGGACCACTAGATCCCTCTTCCTCCTCCTCAAAGGTCATGAGCCCGCGCTCACACGCTGTTGAGGACCTGCGGAGTCAGCAGGATGAGATGCGTCATCTGCAGTAAGAGCAGATTGATGCCATTTGTACGCTCACTGAGCTTCTTCGTAGTCAATCCACGGCCCCACGACAGACCTCCGAGGGAGTTGGCGGTGTCATACCTTCTGCACATCAATCGACATTTGCACCGATGACAAGAGCAAGACATGACCCGCCACCTCTTGATCCTTGGGATGAGGACCCTCACATGCTAGGTATGGAGGATGACGCTCACGAGAGCGAGATTCGCGTGCTTTAGGAGCGTCTCCACCAGCTTCAGACGAGTTCTCGGCGCCCACAGACATCTAGCTCCCTTTTCCAAGAGATTCGATCCTTGCCTGATCCCTACCCTAGCAACTTTCCTCGTCCCAGTGTCTTCCCCATCCCTCGTCCTTCTCAGCCTGTGGTTGCTTCCCCTACGGAGCGGCAACCTAAGGACTTCAAAACACCGGCCCCACGATATGTCAGCGAGGACGGCTTTGACTACTGGGAGATTCTTTTCCAGTGTGGGCCACTTCAGAGGGGATATGGCCCTACTATCACAGTCCATTCCAGGTTATGGATCACGCTCAAGTGCTGTAAGCAGACAGGGCAATGCACGGACTCCTTTACGCCATGCCGCACGGGACTGTTGTGGACTTTCGCCCATTCCTTGGAGAGGTCGGCACAGGTGCGGGTGCTGATCCACATCAAGGCTGGAACCTGGCATTGTGCCTGCTTGCTACAGAGATGCACGCCACCCATGCGACTCACATTTGCGCCTTTCACTCCCTCCGTCACGGACCTGCCAAGCCCAGAGCTGATTCTTGGCGGCGGGCCATGCACATCTACACACGCCTTGGGACCTTAGCAGGTACAAAGCTATGGGCACTCTACACGCTCATGCTCGGAGTTTGTCTTGAACACGGTGTTGGCCTGAGGGTGAGTGTGCACCCTGGAGGGTCCCTAGCAGTGGCTGGTTCACACCACCAACTTTTTTTGGAGAGACTGAAACTGTGGAGGCAACTAGTTCCAAGGATGGCAGAAAACTGGTCAGAGAGTGAGACAATAGTTTTGGCCTGAATTGACTGGGAATGAACTCTTGATCAAGGCTCACAAGCAGTGGTATTTTATAGCCACTGATCTAAGCTTTCCAGAACACCAAAGCATGCCAGATTTGGAGCTTCCTAGCAGATTCTATGGCTTCTAGAGTGGCCCTTGGTAGGCTGTCCTTTTCCCACCTAGGAAGGCATCCCTTCCTTCCTCTAGAAACTTCTGCCCCTTCCTAGATTCCTCAGCTTGCTTCTAGTAGGAGGGAAGGTATCCAGAAGACCAAGACATCTCTAGATTCCTTGTAGGACAAGTCACCCGTTCTAGAGGGTGTGCCACCTTCCTGGACCCTCACCTGGCCTTCTAGAAACTCAAGGAGGAATTCTAGAGTTTGAGTTAGCTTCCTGGCATCTATTTTTCACCTCCCTTGAGGCAGGGCAGAAATTGATCTTGTGGGACTTGAACCCGAGCCCCTGCCTCTAGAGGTGGACACCATTAACCACTAAGCCACTAAGGTCTTTTTGGTGTTCCTTTTTGGAGTCACTCCTTCCATGGTGAGGAGCATCTCTCCAACAATCTCCCCCTTGCGCATCACCCATGGCAGTTTCTCATGCTTAACCTGCAACTCAAGCGGCTTGAGAAAGTCCAAGCTCCATGCAAGTAGCATCATGCCTGTCCTTGGGTTGCGCCTTTGTCATGGCATCAGCAAGCATGTGCTTTGTGCCGCAGTGCACAAGCACCACATCACCCTTTGCAACGAGGTCTCATGCAAAGTGATGCCGGATCTCTATGTGCTTGGTCCTCCGGTGTAGCACAGGGTTCTTGGTCAGGCTGATGGCACTCATGTTGTCAACGTTGAGTGCCGTCGGCTTCTTCTGCGGCACCCCAATCTCCTTGAGTAATCGCCGTAGCCATAACGCCTCCTTTGCGGCTTCCGCGAGCGCAATATGCTCCGCCTCAGTGTTGGATAGCGCCACACAGTCCTGCTTCCGGCTTGCCCAAGACACCGCTGTACCACCAAGCACAAAAACATAGCCTGATGTTGACTTGCGGTCATCAACATCACCTGCCCAGTCAGCGTCAGAGTAGCCAACCAACTCAAGCGAGTTAGTCTAGGCTCCTCCTCCAAACACAAGTCACGACTGTGTTTTCGCCTTCAAGTAGCGGAGTATTCTCTTGACCGCTTGCCAATGTAGCAGCCCCGGATTAGCAACATAGCGGCTCACTTGTCCGTCAGCAAAGGCAAGATCAGGTCGCATTGCCACCATGGCATACATTATGTTGCCAAATGCGGACTGGTACGGTACTCCAGCCATCTCCTCTTTTTCTTCCTCCGTGCTCGGGCCCATGCTCGAGCTCAGCTCACATGTCATTGTCATAGGCGTGCCAATGGGGTTGCACTCCTCCATGTCGTAGCGGCGGAGCACCTCCTACACATATTTTTCCTGCCCCATCTCCAGTGTGCGTACTTTGCGGTCCCTCTTGATGGAAATTCCTAGGTAGTAGTCAAGCTCGCCCATGTCCGTCATCTTGAACCGGCTGCCAAGCTGTTTCTTCAGGCTCTTGAGCTCCCCCTCATCCGAAAATACAAGGATGAGGTCATCCACACAGAGGAGGACAATTTGGTGGAGCCCTGGCCGCTTACGCACGTACACGATGTGATCCGCCTCGCAGCGCTTGAAGCCAAGCTCACCCATGAAACTATCCATTTTGAGGTACCACATGAGCGGAGCTTGCTTCAGTCCATAGAGCGCCTTGCAAAGCCGGCACATCTTCCCTTGCGGTGCATCCATGCCCTCCGGCACCTCCATGTAGACTTCCTTGTCCAGGTCACCATTGAGGAACACAGTTTTGACGTCCATTTGGTGGATTTCGTAGTCGCGTGCCGCTGCCACCGAGAGGATAGTGCAGATGGAGGCAAACTTGGCCACGGGTGCGAAGGTCTCATCGTAGTGCTCCCCTTTACCCTGGGCATACCCTTTTGCAACCAGCCGTGCCTTTAACCGCTCCACCTTCCCCTCATTTGTGAGCTTTTTCCGGAAGATCCACTTGGAGCCGATAATCTTCTCGCTCTCCAGTCGGTCAACCAGCTCCCAAGTGCCGTTCTCCTCATGGGAGGCAAGCTCAGATTTCATTGCTCCCTTCCACTCAACCCCATCCTTCCGCTGCAGTGCCTCCTTCACTGATTGAGGCTCCTCTTGCAAGGCTTGTGCGAACCCAGTCCAGATGCCCTTGTCGGCATCGTACCTTTTTTTCCTTCTTCACACACGGCTGCTCGTGCGGGGCTCTTGAGGTGATTGTTATTGTTGCTGTCCCCTTTCGGTGCCATCCTCTCCAAGCGCCTGCTCCCCCTCTCTTGGAGATCTTGGAGACATTGGTCGACTCCCCGCCTCCACGTCCATCTCTGGTGCTTTGGACTCCTCATCCGAACTGGCCGAAAAAAATTCTGCCGCTCGCCCATCGCTTTGGCGATCCTCTCCGGCTAGTGCTCCTGCAAGGACGTCACCCTCATTCACGTCCTCCGGCATCTCCCCCTCAAGGAGTGGCAACCACTCCCCCCTCTTGGAGAGACCTGCCTCCTTGTCTGTCCAACGGCTTTTCTTTTCGAACGTGACGTCACGAATCTGCACAATCTGCTGCCTCATTGGGTCAATGAGCCGGTACGCCTTGCTTCCGCTCTCATACCCAAGGAAAATACACCGGCGGGTTCGTGGGTCCAGCTTGCTCCACCCTTCACATGCACCACCACATGTGTAATGCAACCAAACATGCGGAGGTGACCCACTGCCGGCTTCCTCCCGCTCCACACCTCTTGTGGCGTCTTCCACACCTTGCTCTCCTTTTCCTTCAATGGCTTGGTCGGTGTAAGGTTCATTATGTATGCTGCTGTTCGTGCCGCCTCCACCCAATACCGTTGTTGAAGGCCGGTGTCGCTCAACATTAATCGCACCATGTTAAGGATTGTGCGATTTTGCTCTCTCTGCGACGCCATTCTGCTATGGGGAGTGTGGAGTTGTTTTCTGCCACTCAATCTCCTTTCTTTTCATCCACCCAAGGCAGCCCGCATATTCACCACCGTTGTCGCTCCGGAACGCCTTCACCTTCAACTATGTCTGCCGCTCCACATCTGCCACAAACTCTTGCGTGCATGCAAGGACTTCGCTCTTCCGCTTCATGAGATAGAGGTACAATTTACGGCTGTGGTCGTCGATGAAGGTGAGGAAGTAGCGAGCTCCACCGATGGAGCTCTCAAGCGGTCCACACACATCTGTGTGTACCACTGCCAACTTTGTTGATGCACGCGTCCCCTTTGCCACAAACGACTGCCGCGTTGATTTGCCGATAACGCATGGCTCGTACACGGTCTCCTTGATTCCATCAAGGCCACTGATTTGGAGATCCCGCACCACCTCTCTCTTTACCATCTCTTTCACCGTCGATGGAGAAACATGCCAAAGTCGGCAGTGCCACAGGTCCAGATCTCCTTCATCCTTCGTTGCAAGATTGGCGGCGTCGGACCCCGCCCGGCTGCCGAGGATCTTTGCGCGTAGCAGGTACAAGTCGTCCTCTCTCTTAGCGTGCGTAGAAACCTCGCCTTTGTCCTCCCTGCGGATGACGGCCTCCTTCTTTGTGAAGAGCACCTCAAGTCCCTTGTCGGTAAGGCGGCTTACGGAGAGTAGGTTTGCCCCAAAGTTGGGCATGTGCATGTTGGGCATGTGGA
The DNA here is from genome assembly GCA_023375785.1 of Penium margaritaceum. Lineage (NCBI taxonomy): Eukaryota > Viridiplantae > Streptophyta > Zygnematophyceae > Desmidiales > Peniaceae > Penium > Penium margaritaceum. The sequence continues at coordinate 60,407 of SZWC01008015.1, forward strand.
GCACGTCGTGGATTGTGCTCGTGACAGGTTTGCCATCCACAATGGACTCAATGCGGACGTTACCGTCACCGGCGGCCACCTTTGTTTTACCATTGGCCACCATCATGCGTCTCTCCAAGGTGCCGTAGGTGACAAATGCCGCCCTGTTGCATTGCGTGTGGCGGCCTGATCCGGAGTCAATGACGGCAACTCCTGAATCCTTCAAGTTTGTGGAGTTGTACGCCATAAGGGCCTGCTCGTCTTTCTTCCCGCCTCGCTGCGACGGGTCTGGCTTCTCCGTGGGGCAGTTGCGCGCATAGTAGCCCTCCTTGCCGCAGTTGAAGCACTCCCCCTTCTTGTCACCCTTCTTGATCCCTGTTTGGCACCCTTCCACTTGTCGCCTCGGCCTCCACTGTGAGGATGAACCGTGTAAGCTGAACTTGTTGCCGCTGCACTCTCTCGACCGCAACGTCGCATCCACTTGTTGCGCACATACACAGCAACCTTCGGGTACTTCAGCTTGTCAGAAGGCCAGCCACCAAGGACTGTGATCATGGGACTCCAATTGTCCGGCAAGGCCAGAAGGAGGATCATAGCTTGCAACTAAGAATCAACCTCCCAACCAGTAGCCACGCACTCCGCCACGAGTGACTCAATCTGCTGCATGATCTCTATGATGTTGGCGCCTTCGTTAGCTCGGAGGGTAACGAGCCGTTTGAAGATGAAGAGCTGATTGGCAAGGTTGCTTGACTGGTAGATGGAGCAGAGTTTTGACCATGCGTATGCGGCCAACGTGAATCCTTGGATGTGCCCAAGTTGTGGTGGGCATAACGCGGACACAAGAAACACCAACGCATTTTTGTTGCGCTTCTTGTATGCCTCCTTCACCTCAGCCATTGCAGTCTCCGGCGGAGTAGTCTCATCACACTTTACGAGCTCAAGCAGTCCCTTGTTGTCAAGGAAGACCTCAAACTGCCACCTCGACAAGGCAAAGCCTGTCCCATCAAACTTAAGGACAGTACGGCTGCTCTCTTGCTTGCTGGTCGCCATGTCTTGTTATTGGAAGCGTGAATTCAAGCTGGCTTGGAACCCCTTAGAGGCGTGGGCCCATAACCCTTTGTTGGCCTGAGGGTGAGTGTGCACCCTGGAGGGTCCCTAGCAGTGGCTGGTTCACACCACCAACTATTTTTGGAGGGACTGAAACTGTGGAGGCAACTGGTTCCAAGGATGGCAGAAAACTGGTCAGAGATTGAGGCAATAGTTTTGGCCTGAATTTACTGGGAAAGAACTCTTGATCAAGGCTCACAAGCAGTGGTATTTTATAGCCACTGATCTAAGCTTTCCAGAACACCAAAGTATGCCAGATTTGGAGCTTCCTAGCAGATTCTATGGCTTCTAGATTGGCCCTTGGTAGGCTGTCCTTTTCCCACCTAGGAAGGCATCCCTTCCTTCCTCTAGAAACTTCTGCCCCTTCCTAGATTCCTCAGCTTTCTTCTAGTAGGAGGAAAGGTATCCAGAAGACCAAGACATCTCTAGATTCCTTGTAGGACAAGTCACCCATTCTAGAGGGTGTGCCACCTTCCTGGACCCTAACATGGCCTTCTAGAAACTTAAGGAGGAATTCTAGAGTTTGAGCTAGCTTCCTGGCATCTGTTTTTCACCTCCCTTGAGGCAGGGCAGAAATTGATCTTGTGGGACTTGAACCCGGGCCCCTGCCTCTAGAGGTGGACACCATTAACCACTAAGCCACTAAGGCTTGTCTTTTTGGTGTTCCTTTTTGGAGTCACTCCTGCCATGGTGAGGAGCATCTCTCCAACACACGCAGACATCTTCTCAGGGTACAGCGTCGCCGTGCTCGAGCCCTGCTTGACATCCCTTTAGCTTATTTCTTGGGTGCATCGGCTTTTCCTCCAGGTGACTTCTGCCTGTGAGGTAGCTGTGGCCCACGAGGAGAGTCCCCTTGTTGTTGCGGTCATCGCGTCGCCACCAAAGTCCCTCTTGTAGTCTGCTCCTCCATCCTCTTGCACATCCTCCTATTCCCCTTCCACCTTGATTATCCCAACTCAGACGTAGTGTGTGGCAGCAGCAACTCATGGAAAGAAGGGGAAAAAGAGGCGTGATTCGGGCCATTCGCAGCCAGTGGGCGGTAGTAGTGGACGTGCTGTTCACTACCACAACCGTGGAGGCGCTCATCGCTGCACCAAGTGCCAACAGCTGCTTGATTGGGCGCGGATCACTCATGGTTTTCAGGCTCAACACGCACAGCTGTCCGTGTCGAGCAGCACAGCCTCTGGTCGCGCGACGACCACGACCGCAGCAGTTCCCGCTTTCCCAATGACGAGCAGTGGTGACCCGGACCCACGTGAATGCACCATCGCCGAGCTCTGTCACCCTTTGGCACTTCATTTTCAGGGAGGTGCAAGTGTGTTGTCACAGCCAGGTGGTTCACAAATTGTTTGTTTGTCCGTACTCGTAGCTCGTGATGACTCGTGTAAGGAGGCACAATTGGCGTGTGATGATGGTGGGCCTGACAGTCTCGATTGGATTAATGAGTCCCACCTTTGTGCCCTTTTTCGTTCCCCAATGCCCATTTGAGGCCGAGTGTTCCATTGCCTGTTGTATAGTAACGTCCTCCGATTGTGATCCTGGTGGCAGTTGGATCATCGATTATGGTGCCACTCACCACATGGCCTATCCTAGTGAATTTGTTGTCCTCGGTCCTGTTCGTCTCTTTGCTCCTTTCGCAAGGGCTCTGGTGACTCATTGGCAGTCGAGGGTACTGGGGTTTTGTACTTCAATGGTCTGTCTGGCCCCCTGTATCTTTCTAAGGTGCTTTTTGTGCCTGGCCTTGAGCTTAGCTTGCTTTCTCTGCGTGCTTGTACACGGATGGGAATCTCTATGGAGCACACTGCAGACTCTACGACTGTGACCGCTGTTGATACTCGTACCATTGTTCTTCGTGCCTCCATTATGGATGATCTGTATCGTGTTCCTCAGATTTTTTCTTCTCCTTGCTCCCCTTTGCCTCCCGCTCATGTGTTTGTCATTGGTGTTCTCTTTGCTGAGCACCAACAATTGTTGCATCGTCGTCAGTGTTGTTTGGGCTTTGACACTATGTCAAAGCTCATTTGGACACAGCCCGCACTTGGTCTTGACACGGCCTCTGTCAAGAAGCCGCCCAAGACCGATTGTCTGTTCTGCGCTCAGGGTAAGATACATCGTTACACCTACCCTGGTTCTCGTTCTCAAGCTCTTTGCCCTCTTGAGTCGGTCCATTCGTACCTTCTTGGTCCTCTCCCTATCCAGTCTTTATCTGATCGGGGCCGATATGTCCTGACCCTGACTGATGTCTTCACCCGGATGCGGTGGGTCTACAGCCTACGCCAGAAGAGTGACGCAGCTCTTGTGGTTTGCCACTGGCTAGTGATGGCTGAGCGTTAGTCCCGCCACACGCTGCATACATTCCGCTCGGATCACGACATTGAGAATCTTGGCAAGATGGACAGTTTCTTGGCTGAGCACGGGGGTTTTCACCTTGTCTTCGCTCCTGGTACTCCTCAGTAGAACGGTGTCTTTAAGCGTTGGAATTGTACCATAGAGGATGCGGTTCGTGCAATGCAATCTGAGTGCGGTCTCCCGGAGTCATTCGTATTTGAAGGATTCGCCAACATCACGTGGGTCTGGAACCGCCTCCCGCACGGTCCACTTGTGGTGCTATTCACGGTTCAAATGCAACTGGAATGGCGCAGTTTGGTTGAGAATTGGCTAAGTTAGAGTTGGGGAACGGTGGGCGGCCATGGCGCGACCCACACGACCTTGCACAGCGACTAGGATAAGAGCTATCGGGTGAGCCTCGCTATTCGAGCTCACCCGTCACGCCGGCGAGCGGAGCTCGCCGGCATTCGGCCAACTGCGAGGGGGAAACCCACTCGAGGTCCGAACATGCACACAAGCCCCTCTACGAGTTTGAACCTAAACTATATCAGTCAGACCTAACACAGGTTCACAAGAAAGCCTAAACTATGTCACAATCCGAGTCAAGAGAAACGAGGAGCGTATGAGTCGGCACACTGCCAGGTGTGGCTAGGGCAATGCTTCTAGGAGGGAAGCGGGCACGTGTGAAGCCGGCGGAAGTGTCGCCAGGCCTCTAGCAGCGGGCGCTCACTGTGCGTCGCCTCCGCTCTCTGAGCCAGCATGCCCTGCACACTCATGGCCACTCAGAGGAGAAAA
>SZWC01008016.1:10062-51307 GCA_023375785.1 Penium margaritaceum
CAGCCGTCTTCACGCGTCCTGGCTTCCCTTGTGGGGTGCTCATACCTTGTCTCAAACCAATCGACTTCGATACTTTTGCATGGTTGAGCTTTGGTGGTTTGGTGACCTAGCTTTGTCTTCCCTGTGAACCGGTGGTAGTTTTGGCTGACATAGTTTAGGCCAAAACGTCAGTTTTGGACTTGTGAGACTCGAGTGGGGTTATCCCCCTCGCATTTCGAGTGGGCACCGGCGAGCCCCAATTCGCCGGCCGACGGGTGGGCTTGGATAGCGAGCTCCACCCGCCACCACCCTCACTCACTCTTTTTGCACTTACACTCTCCACCCTCATCCGTTCTGACTGCCGTCAGTCTCATTCAAACCACAATGTCGAGCTTCACATGGACGCATGAGGGAAGAGGGGTAGGGCATTACCTTTTTGGTATCAGAGCGAGACGAGCCAGCACTCGTCACGTCGCGCATGAGAAATGCGAGGTCGTGGGAGGGCTCGCCGAGCAGCAGCCGCGGCGATCTCTCGCTGTGCGGACCAGCAGCGGCAGTAGCGGCTGCGCGAAGCTGAAGCCGCAGCGGCGGCAGTGGCAGCGTCGGCGGCAGCGGCAGTGGTGCTTCGGCTCAGCCACACTGGCCAAGCCGCAGCACCATTGCGCGGAGTAGCATCAGCAGTGGCAGCTGCGCGGAGCAGCGGAAGCAGCGGCAGCGGTGTGCAGCAGCGTGCGGCAGCAGTGGCCAGCGGCAGCACCAGCTAGCTGCAGCAGTCACTGCAGCAGTGACTGCTGCTTAGCTGCGGCTGCAACAGCTGGCGGCAGTCGCACTGGCTCAGCCACAGCGACGGTTGAGCAACACCACCAACAGCCGCACAGAGCAACGGCTGTAGCGGCGGCGGCATGCGACAACGTGCAGCAGCATCAGTCAGCAATCGCAGCAGATTGCAGCGGCGGGCAGCAGCAGCACTCATGGTTGTCCAACTGCCGTTGTGACAGCAGTGGCGGCAGGGTTGCGGCAGTGGGTGCAGTAGCAGCCAGCCACAACTGTAGAAGGTACCTCATCCAGTGACAGCGACGACGACAACAGCAGCAGCAGCAGCAGTAGCAGCCGTTATATCGTCTTTGGTATACCCTTCCCCTTTCTGGCTGGGCTCCCCTCTCTTCCTGGGTTGGGTGGGGGTGGTTCAAGTACCCATAGGCTGCCTCGCAGCCTTTCCAGATTTCCCACGCCCACTGCGGCGGGGGAAACGCTGTCGAGTTTTTTCGGCAGCGTGGGGGGGGTCCACCGGCTGCTTTTAGGCTAAAAAAGGCCTCGTCAGATTTCCCACGCCCACTGGGGCGGGGGAAACGCTGCCGAATTCTTTCGGTAGCATGGGGGGGGGGTCCACTGGCGGCTTTTAGGCTGAAAAAGGCCTCGTCACATTTCCCACGCCCACTGGGGCGGGGGAAATGCTGCTGAATTTGCTCGGCAACGTGGGGGGCCCATTGGCGTCGGCCTTCAGGCTGAGAAAGGCCTCGACACACTTCTCATGCCCACTGGGGCGGGGTGAACGCTGCCGAAATTGTCCGGCAGCGTTCACCACTTAACGTCAGTGTGAGAAACTGTGGTGCACACTCGCGGCACCCCACGCAGCTCCATGTCGAAGGACACACCTGTCGGAGTCGGCAGTGCCGGCTCCACTATGGACGCTGGTATTTCCGCCTCCGATGTAATTGGCGACACACCGAGCGCAACGCGGGACGAGTCCCCGTCTAGCCCTGGCTTGTTGGCTCGCGATCTACACGACCTGCGCGAGCAGCAAGCCCAACAGGCTGAACAGACAGCCAAGCAGATAGCTGACTTGTTCAAACTGGTTCGTGACGCAGTCCAGCCACAGCAGCAGCAGCTGCAGCAAGAGCAACAACAACAGCAACAGCAGGTTCAGCAGCAGGAACAGCAGCAGAAGTTGCTCCGTGATGCATTGCGGAAGGGAAAAATGACAGTCAAGAGTGCAGTTGTAGCCGATGTCGATGCAGCGTTAGGAGCGTTCGACGCAGATCCGTCCGACAACCTTTCGGAGTCGTGCTCAGACGCCAGTGACGAGGAAGGCATGTTACGCCTGCGCCTCGCACAGCTGGAAAAACGGCGTCAAACCCGCTCAGGGCGCAAAGGCACACCATTCGGCGAAGCAGGCCGTAGCAACATGCCCAAGACAACCGCAGACCCGACTTCCCTAGAGGACCAGCTGCTCCGCATGAGTCTAGGGTTGGAAGAAGGTCCCCCGTCTTTGCCGCCGGCACATGCTGTCCCGGCAGCGTTATCGACGATAAAGCCACCCAAGTGGTTTGAGACCGAACCTCCCGCCTACCGGCAAGAAGATAGCTACACCACGTGGGAACCACGGTTCCGTATGTGGGCAGCTAGTGAGGGGGTGTACCCGTACTACACCCTCCCGTACCAGACTACGGACCCCCAGCAGGCGGCAACCGCCGCACGTGCGGCCTATGGTCTCCTGAAGGCCGTCTCGGAGGAGTACACCCTCGACTTCGAACCCTTCCTTGGTGATCCTCGCACCAGAGCTGGAGCTGACCCACTCGAGGCATGGAAGCTGGAAACAACTCTTTTTGAGGGCACTACAATGGCAACAACATCGCAGGGGCTGCCTGACTTAAACTCTCTTCGCCAGGGTGGACACAAGGCGCCAGCCGACTATTGGCGGCAAGCGATGCGGTTGTATAGGGCCCCGGGGAAGAATGGGCCAGGCCAACTCATGGCGTTCAACACCATCAGAATTGGTGTTGGACGCGAGTATGCCAAGACCTTCAACAACTTCAACCTGAGCAGCCTCCAGGAGATGGCTGACAGAGGCATCCTCTTGTCATGGGCCACAAAGCATTTCCTACACGTGGCAGGAGTTGGAGCAGCAAACGTCGCCCGTCATGGCGCATCAGCCGCAGCCGTCGCAGCAGTACAGACGCCACGCACGACGACAACCACAACAGTAGCTGGCTCAGCTGCGGCAGTCCAAGGGAAGAAGACGAGGAACAACAGGAGGGGTGGAAAGGTTGGCAAGGACCAGGCGGCTTCAAAGTCGACTCAGAAACGACAATGGGAGTGCTATAACTGCGGGGGAGCGCACCGCTACACGGAGTGTAAGCTCCCGAAGAACTTGACAAAGATTGCGCAAGGACTGCAACAAGCGTTTGAGCAGCGTGAGCGCGCCTCTGTCCACGCCACAACAGCGACTGGCACGCAGTCTCCACCGAGAGCTGATGCGGCTGAAGATAGTGCCAACAACCTGACACCCCTAGAGCAGCAGCTTGCGTCCCAGGCCCATGACATCGCTGGGGCCTGCTTCTCCGACTCACCACTCAGGGAGGTGCGAGTGCATTGACTGAGCCGAGGGGTTCCACTGTTGGGCCTGTTGAGTCCATGATGTGCAGTCGCGATGGTGGTGGTGGGGCACAGTGCGCTGTTGAGTCTGTGGAGTCGTTCGTCGCACGTGATGATGCTGGTCTGTCCGCTGTCTTCGCCGCAGTATGCACAGGTCACGACAATCTGTCGTGGCTTGATGAGTTGCAAGCACGTGTCGCCTGTGCGATTCAGCAGCTGTCTGCTGAGTCACCTCTATCCACCGTTTGCACAGTTGGCAGCTGTTCAGTCACATCGCCCGAGCGTGTGACGGATGCCACCTGGATCCTAGATTTGGGTGCCACCCATCACATGACATGTCGTCGCAGTGATTTCATGGTCCTTGGTCTTGTGGGCTCTGTGAAGTCTATGCGTACGGCTGCTGGGCATGAGGTTCCTTGTTCAAGTTGAAGGTGTCGTGCAATTCCATGGACCGTCTGGACCGTTGTACACTTCGAACGTGTTGTATGTGCCTGTCTTAGAACTCAGCTTGCTGTCTGGACGTGCCTGCACATAGATGGGTCTTAGTGTGGCATTCACAGGTGAGGATGCCACTGTCTCCATTTGCGCCACCGCTGAAGTGGTGCTCCATGGTAAGGTAGTAGGGGACTTGTACCATGTCTCCAGCTGCCCCACGTCGACCACCATCACTGCATCTCCCACTGCATGAGTATTCGTGACAGGCACAATGTCGCCTGAGCATTAGCGTCTACTACATAGACACTTGTGTCACGTCCACTTGGATGCCATAGATCGTCTGATTCACACCCAACCTGCACTCGGTCTTGACGCAGCGTCCTTCGAGACGCCGCCTAAGACCGATTGCCTACAATGCGCGCAAGGCAAAATGCACCGTGCAACATACCCTCTGCCCGACTCACGGGCTCGCAAGCCCCTCGAGTTGGTTCACTCTGATCTCCTGAGATCCCTCCCCGTGGAGTTCCTGGATGACAGAGGGCGTTACGTTCTGACAATCACGGATGACTTCACCCGCATGCGGTGGGTCTTCAGTCTGCGCCTGAAAAGCGGTGTTGTGCTTGCTGTGCGCACATGGCTTGTCATGGCCGAACGTCAGTCCGGCCATACCCTCCAGAACTTCCGCTCAAATCGGGGCGGTGAATACATGGGGGATCTTGACCGCTACTTCTCCGAAGTGGGAGTGTTTCACAACCTCTCCGCCCCAGCCACACCATAGCAGAATGGTGTGTCTGAGCGGTGGAACCGCACCATGGAGGATGCGGTTCACTCCATGCGGGTAGATAGCGGCATGCCTGAGGTGTTCGCCTTCGAGGGCATGGCCTACATGACATGGGTCTAGAACAGGATTCCTCACGGCCCCCTGCCGAACATGCACACCCCGTACCAATTGTAGTACGGACGTCGTGCCAACCTCAGGCTCGCACACGTGTGGGGGTCCCTTACCTACGTCTGGTTCACACGAGAACAACAAGGATCCAAATTCTCCCCTAGAGGTCGCGTCTGCGCGTTTGTCGGCGTGGCTTCACGCTCCAAGGCGTGGCGGTTTTGGGACCCCAGTCGGCGTCGCATTGTCGAGTCTCGAGACGCTCTATTCTTTGAGCGTCTCTCCTTCAGAGATCTGCCCACCGGGGGCACCCCACAGTCGCATTCCCCTGGGTGTGGTACGTTTCCATACGCAGGGGAGGATGGGCTACCTAATGACGCTGTCCCGGTCAGCCTGGGCGCTACTGGTCCGTCCCACCCCCAGGGTGACTCGCCAGTGTCGTCCACGCCGTCCACGTTGACCGCGTCGCCTGTCCCACCTGCGCCCACTGTCCCGCCAGCATCCCCTGCAGTACAGGAGTCTGTGTCACCTGTCGCGTCCCCGGTGCTTCCCGTGTCCCCTACACCTATGTCACCAGCAATGTCACCGGTGTCACTTGCGTCGTCTGCACCACCTATGCAGTCTACATCACCAGTTGCATCGCCTGCATTGTCCTCACCCTCCGTCTGCCCAGGCGACACACCAACATCACCTGGCACATCGCCAGTCGTGTCCGTGTCTGACGAGTGTCCACCACCTGCCCTGGCTGTACCATCACCAGAGCCATACCGGCGAGGTGAGGGTGGACGCGTCCGACCGCATCCTGCTCGTAGCATGCGCAGCGGGGATCCCGGCATGAGGGCCTTGGGCCTCTGTGCGCAGGGGCTCACTGAAGTCCACCCCGGCTGCGATACATGCCTCGCTCTGCTTGCTCACGAGCATCAACTTGCAGTGGACTCTGCAGAATCCACCATCACAGTTGGCCCTCCGTCTTCGGCCTATGTCTTGGCCACGCACGGTGGAGATGCCGCGGCCCCAGACCCTAGTGTGTTGAGAGTGACACCAGACCCAGCACACTGCGTCAGGCTCTGGCTGGACCCGATGCAGCACTCTGGCGTGCATCATGCGAGGCTGAGCTGGCGGCTATCAAGGAAAATGGGGGTTACAACCTTGTAGACCTGCCGCCTGGACGAAAGGCCGTTCAGGCCAAGTGGGTTTTGCGGAAAAAGCAGAAACCGGACAACACAGTTGATCGCTACAAAGCACGGCTGACAGCGAAGGGATTCTCTCAGGTCGAAGGGATCGACTTCATTGAGACTTTTGCACCAGTTGGACGCACGACCACGGCCTTGGGTCTGCTGTCCCAAGTGGCACAGCACGACTGGGAACTCCACCAAATGGACGTCAACAACGCGTTCCTACATGGAAAATTGGAGGAAGAGATCTACATAGTCTAGCCCCCAAGGTTCGAGGACGGCAGTGGTCGTGTATACCGGCTGCGGAAAGCGCTGTACGACCTGAAGCAGTCGCCTCGATGCTGGAACAAGGAGATCATTGGCACGCTCCTACGAGCGAGCTATGTCCAGAGCGCGGCGGACCCATCGCTGTTTCTGTCCTAGGCCACTGCGACCTTTTCGGCCATCCTGGTCTACGTCAATGACCTCCTGATCGCATCGCCTGACCTGAAGGCTGTCAACGCGGCCAAGGGCGTGCTGCAATCGACATACAAAATGAAAGAAATGGGAGAGGCCGAAGTGTTTCTGGGCATGTAGATTGTCCGTGATCGCGCTCGTCGGACGCTCCTGATCCATCAAGAGCGATACGCCCTCACTCTGGGGGAGCGTTCTGCCAAGCTGCTCAGCGGCGTGCGCACGACGTCCACCCCGATCACCCCAGACGGACACGACGCCCTGAAGGTCGATGATCCAGCAAAGCTGGGAGAACTGGTCGACGTAACCCTGTACTTACAGGTTATTGGCTCGCTCATGTATCTGGCCACGACGACACGGCTAGACATCGCCTTCACGGTCAACTTGCTCGCACAATTCTCACAGGCGCCACATAGGCGGGTCCTTGAGGCCACAATCCGGTGCATGCGGTACGTCGTTTCCACCGCTCGCATGGGACTTCACTACCGAGGGCAGGCCTCGGTGCATCTCGATGGATTCATAGACAGTGACTGGGCGTGGAGTCTGGACGGCAAGAGTCGCACCAGATACATCTTCCTTATTGGGGGTACAGCTGTCTCATGGCGCAGTGGTAAGCAAGGCTGCATCTCTCGCAGCACTGCAGAAGCAGAGTATGCGGCTCTGGGCGCTAGCGCGACCGAGAGTGTGTGGTTGGTACATCTGTTGTGTGAGCTAGGTCAGTCCATGCCCCCCGTTGTGCTTCGGTGTGACAATCAGAGCGCAAAGTCCATCACAGAAAACTCCGGCATGTTCCATGCACGCACGAATCACATTAATGTTGAGTACCACTACCTCCGGAACCTGGTGGATCGAAGTGAGATTCAGGTCATGTGGGTCAGCACTGACTCACAGCGTGCTGACTTCCTAACAAAGGCCATCAGCCGTACGAAGTTTCTAGTGACTGCTCGTTCTGTGGGATTGCACCCTGCCTGTACTGTGCACTGACCTCTGCCCTTGAGCTGCATTCAGTGTCGCTTACTGTCGTTGCTCTTGTGCTGCAGTTCGCGCCAGTGCTGCTACGTGTGTGGACCTGTTCGCCGTGTGGTCATAGGGGAGTGATGTTGTGTACTCAGTGTGACCTCTCGGCTCACGTTCTAAGCCGTGCATACTCCTGATGAGGTTGAGGCTACGGAAGACTGGGGAGCAGACACGAGTCCGCCAGGCAGCTACCGGGTACACTCCAGCCGTCTTCACGCGTCCTGGCTTCCCTTGTGGGGTGTTCATACCTTGTCTCAAACCAATCGACTTCGATACTTTTGCATGGTTGAGCTTTGGCGGTTTGGTGACCTAGCTTTGTCTTCCCTGTGAACCGGTGGTAGTTTTGGCTGACATAGTTTAGGCCAAAACGTCAGTTTTGGACTTGTGAGACTCGAGTGGGGTTATCCCCCTCGCATTTCGAGTGGGCACCGGCGAGCCCCAATTCGCCGGCCGACGGGTGGGCTTGGATAGCNGGGTGCTCATACCTTGTCTCAAACCAATCGACTTCGATACTTTTGCATGGTTGAGCTTTGGTGGTTTGGTGACCTAGCTTTGTCTTCCCTGTGAACCGGTGGTAGTTTTGGCTGACATAGTTTAGGCCAAAACGTCAGTTTTGGACTTGTGAGACTCGAGTGGGGTTATCCCCCTCGCATTTCGAGTGGGCACCGGCGAGCCCCAATTCGCCGGCCGGCGGGTGGGCTTGGATAGCGAGCTCCACCCGCCACCACCCTCACTCACTCTTTTCGCACTCACACTCTCCACCCTCATCCGTTCTGACTGACGTCAGTCTCATTCAAACCACAGTGTCGAGCTTCACATGGAAGCATGAGGGAAGAGGGGTAGGGCATTACCACACACAAGTCACAACCATGGATGGGGGTGTGCGTAGAGGTGTCAGGCTCACAAGTTGGAGATCTATGAGTCATAGAACAGCGGGATGAAATGCGACGGGAGAAGTCAACAAGCAAGAAAACAACAAGCTCGGTCTCGCTTGCCACCCTCTACCATGCGCTATGGGACTCAAACTAGACTTCACCCATCTCCCCCACCCTCCCCCCCTTCTCCCCCACATATTGTTTGCTGAGAGTCAGCTAGCTAGCACAAGAAACAAAACAAGATCCTGGGAATAAATCCGGAGGTTCCCAACACCACTACCAAGTCATCACGACATCCAACAGTGTCTATGGGTATACGAGCAGGAACAACAAGCCACAAATGCTGGTGAATGCAATACGACAGCTCTTTCATCAAACGACGTAGATGTCATTTTGTTGCACCCCCCTTTTGAGAAGATGCGTGGAAGCTTCCTAGCAACACAGGCGCTGACTAGGCTTTAGTGCCTGGTCAGACGGTGACGACTGACACAAGTCATGCACCGGCAAGGGTCTGGCTAGGAGACACAAGGCAAAGGGTTAGAATGCTTCAATAGCATTTGCAGAGAGAAATGACAAATGACAGGTCCATGGTATAAGTACCTGCCGCGGCGCACGGCGGGTGTCGCACGCGGCAGTGCAAGATCTGTCATGAAACCGGCCCAAAACCACTGTTTTGGCCGTAACTCTGCGCAGACATATCAGAACGCTACGCCGTCTGAACCTACACGTGCAGAATCTCAAGCCAGACGCTACGCCGCTTCATGCCGGACGCATGCATCCGACATGAAGCGGTGGACACACAATGCAAAAGCATGCAAATCGGGCCCACGACCAGTCCACCAATAAATTCCTGCGTGCTGCAAGAAAACTGCAGGAGGTACCGAGTAGCGTTCAGAGCTCTGGAATGGTCGTCGGTCAGCTCCAGGCTGGTAGTCCGCCACCAGATAACTCACCGGTGCCACCAGGATCCGCATCAGGGATCTGCACAAGTATGGACACGGCCGAGTGGTCACACTAAACTGTATAGATCGACAGGAACGTCACAAATCACAACACTCCCCCATGACCCGATGGTACTCATGTCCATACGCGTGCAGTACTGAGATGAGTACAACAATGAGTGCAACGACAAATGTGACACGAACACGGTCACCCCACACTCAACCACTCTCAGGCAAGGGGCAAAGTCCAACAAAACGAATGGCCACCAGGATCTTCCCGCGTGCTAGTGCCTTCGTCAAGAAGTCAGCACGCTGCATGTCAGTGCTAACCCAAATAACGGAGATCACATGTCGCTCCACCAGATCATGCACAAAGTGATGCTCAATTGCAATGTGCTTTGTGCGAGCATGGAAGACACCAGAGTTCTCGGCAAGGGCAAGAGCACTCTGGTTATTGCAACGAAGCACAATGGTGGGTACTGACTGGCCAAGCTCAAGGAAACGGCGCTGCAGCCATACCACCTCAGCAACCCCTGCATCCAGAGCAACGTACTCTGCCTCCGATGAGCTACGTGCAATGCAACCCTGCTTCCCGCTGCGCCAAGACACAGCGGTCCCACCAAGGAGGAACACGTAACCAGTGTGACTGCGTCCCTCTGGGCTCCAGGCCCAGTCGCTATCGGTGTAGCCGTCAAGGACCACCGAACACTGCCGGTGAAAGCAGAGTCCGAGGTACGGTGTGGAGACCATGTACCGCACCACTTGCACAGCCGCGTGAAGGGCTTTAGCGCATAGAGCCTGTGAAAACTGGGTAAGGAGGTTGACGGCAAATGCGATGTCAGGACATGTGCTGGTGGTTAGGTACATCAGAGATTCGATGAGACAGAGGTACAGGGTCACATCCACTGTCTGCCCCAGATGTGTGGGATCGTCCACCTTCCGGGCATCCTGCCCGTCAGGCGTGAGAGGTGTGGAAGCCGTGGGCACTGTGCCAAGAAGATCGTTAAAGCGCTCCCCCACAGCACGTGTGTATCGGGCCTAATGCAGTAGTAGAGTACGACGTCTCCGGTCTCGCACGATCTCCAAGCCAAGAAACACCGTTGCAGGACCAAGGTCCTTCATCTTATAGGCAGTCTGAAGGACAACCTTGGCCTCCTTCACGGCCTCCACTGAAGGAGACTCGATAAGAAGGTCGTCGACATAGACCAGGATGGCAGTGAATCGCTCAGGCGTCCGTCGGATGAAGAGAGAAAGATCTGCCTCGCTGAATACATATCGCACACAGGTCAGGGTGCCAGTGATCCCCTGGTTCCAACAGCGAGGAGACTGCTTGAGGCCGTACAAGGACTTGTGCAAGCGCCAGACCTTGTCACCGTCCTAAAAGCCGGGTGGCAGAGCCACGTAAATCTCCTCATCCAGAGAGTCATGGAGGAACACATTGTTCACATCCATCTGGTGCAATTCCCAGTCATGCTAAGCCAAACAGAGCTCGAGGTGAGGTCATGCGGCCAACAGGGGCAAAGGGTCAGTGTAATCGATGCCCTCAATTTGAGAGTACCCCTTGACGGCCAAGCGAGCCTTGTGGCGTTCCAGTGAGCCATCCAGCTTCACTTTCTTGCGAAAGACCCACTTGACCTAAACAACCTTCCTCCCAGGTGGAAGGTCGACTAGCTTGTAAACTCCGTGCTCTCGGATGGCGTGATGCTCATCCTCGCAAGCAGAATGCCAAGCGTCAGTATCCTCTGTCGATAAAGCTTCCCTCAATGTGCCTGGGTCAGGCACCATAGAGGGAGAACTCTGTGTGGCAAGAGCACATGCCTCAATACTAGGTCTGACGGCCACAAGATCGGCTGTTACATCACAAGCGATATGAAACTCGCGAGTGACAAGGTCGTGTCGTACGGGACACGCTGGATGTACCTGAGTGTGCTCAGTGCGGATACTCAGGCCTAGGGCCTTTGTACCGGGATCACCACTCGCGATGCTACGAGCAGAGCGCCTGGGTGCGGGACCAGACACTCGCTGAGCTCCGGAGTCCAATGGTCGAAGACGACGGCCAAGCTCATGGGAGTAACCCGGGCTCAAGGGGTGCACCTCAGGCTCAAGAACGTGCACAATCGCAACTGAGGAGGGCTGATGCAAAGGAGGTGGTGAAGCCGTGCGAGAAGATGTGGGTGTGGGCAACACGAGGCTTGGTGTGACAGTAGGAGCAGGTGAGGCAGGTCCACGCATAGAGGCAGTAGTGCCGATGGACACAGGTAAGGTCATAGGAGTACGCACAGGTATAGGAGAAGGGGAGGGGGAGCAAGGAACAGAAGACCGAGAGACACGATACAGGTCATCCACAACAAAGGCACGAAGAACAACGGTAGGAGTGTCAATAGCAATCACAGTCAAAGAGTTTGCAGTGTGCTGCACAGAGAGTCCCATCAGTGTGCAAGCAGGCACAAAAAGCAAACTGAGCTCAAGGTCAGGCACAAAAAATACCTCAGAAAGATACAAGGGCCAAGACGGACCACCGAAACACACAACCCCAACACCCTAGACTGGTAAGGACTGACTAGAGCCTGTGCGGACGGAACGAACAGACGCAACAGGGCCGAGAGCAATGAAATCACTACGATGATAGGTCATGTGATGAGTGGCACCGGAATCAATGATCCAAGTGCCACCTGAATCATGACTAGAGGACGTCACTGTACAACAGGCAATGGAACACTTGGCCTCAGACAGACGCTGGGCAGCAAGTGGGGAAGAACGACAAAGTGCACAAAGGTGAGACTCATGAATCCAATCTCTACAGTCAAGCCCATCGTTATCACATGTCGACTGTGTCCCCCCACACGAGTCATCCCGAGCCACAAGGACAGACGGACACACAGTCTATGAACCACCCGGTTGTGACAACACACCGGCACCTCCCTCAAAGCGAAGCGCCAGAAGGTGATGGAGCTCGGCGATGGTGCGGTCACGTGGGTATGGGTCACCGCTGGTCGCCGGTGGTGAAGCGGGAACTACTTTGGTCGTGGTCGCCGAGCATCCGGAGGATGTGCTGCTCGATGTGGACTGTCGTGCGTGCGCAGCCTGGAGCACACGAGTAATCTGTGCCCAGTCGAGCGGCTGCTGGCACTCGGTGTAGCGATGAGCGCCTCCACAGTTGTAGCATTGAACAAAGCGTCTACTGCTACGGCCCGATGACGATTGCTGTTGTGACTGCTGCTGGCCCGAGCTGCGCCTCCGTCGCTCTTTCTTCCCCTGTGTTGCTGCCGCGACACCATATGTCTGAGTTGGTGTAATCAGATTGGAAGGGGAGGAGGAGGACGTGGTAGAGGATGGAGAAGGAGTCTACAAGAGGGGCGTCGGTGGGGATGCGACGACCGCTACTACAAGGGAGGTCTCCTCATGAGCCACAGTTGCCTCACGGGCGGAAGTCACCTAGAGAAAGAGCTGGTGCGCCCAGGGAAGGAGCTGCAGTGAGGCCAAAAACGGCTCAAGCACGGTGTCGCTGTACCTCATGAAGATATCTGTGTGCTTAAGCCGAGCTCCAAGCATGACCGTGCCGAGCACACACACTTGTGTACCTCCTGAGGTCCCAAGGCGCGTGTAGACGTGCATGGCGCGTCGCCAATAGTCGGCTGCAGGGTCGTGAGGCCGCTGACGAAGGGAGTGAAAGGCACAAATGTGCGTGGCACGGGTGGCGTGCGTCTCTGCAGCAAGCAAGGACAATGCCATGTCCCAGTCCCTACGAGGATCAGCGTCGGTGCCTGCGCCCGCCTCACGAAGGAACAAGCGGAAGTCGACGACGGTCTCGCGCGGCACGGCATAGAGAATTCTGTGCATCGCCCTAGCCGTTGTCAGCACCTGTACTCGGTCTGCAGTCTGATACGGGCTGTGGTAGTAGGGCCAGACGCCCTCTCAAGTGGCCCAAACCTGGAAGAGGATCTCCCAGCAGTCAAAACCGTCCTCGCTGGCATACCGTGGGGCCGGTGTCTTGAAGTCCTTAGGTTGCCGCTCCGTAGGGAGAGAAACCACAGGCTGGGAAGGACGAGGGATGGAAAAGACGCCAAGAAGAGGGAAGTTGCTAGGGTGGAGGTCAGGGGACGATTGAATCTCGGGAAAGCGAGATGTGTGTGGAGGCCGAGAGCTCAACTGAACCTGACGGAGACGCTCCTGAAGCACATGAATCTCGTGCTCTGGGGAGTCGCCCTCCATGCCTGGCATATATGGATCCTCGTCCCAAGGATCAAGAGGTGGTGAGTTGGCTCCAGCTCCTGTCTCCGGTGCTGGAGCTAACTACTGTATTGAGGGTGTGACCTCGACCGCTCCCTCGGAGGTTTGTGGTGGGGTCGTGGAATGACCCCAGAGAAGCTGGGTGAGTGTACAAATAGCGTCAGTCTGCTCGCGCTACAGGTGATGCATCTCGTTTTGTTGGCTCCGCAGGTCCTCAATAGCCTGCGAACGTGGGCTCATGACCCCTAAGGAAGAGGAAGAGGGATCAAGTACCCTTTTTCCCTTATTGCCGGAAAGACCCATGTCGCCGCTCACTATCAGCCAAAATATCAACGTGGTCAAATTGCGGAAACGTCAGCGTTTCTTGAGGAGTTGAAACGCTGGCAACTTTTGACTCTTCGACAGAAGACTTCATTTAGGCAAGTGCTGATGTCAGCATGACCTAGTGACGTCAGCAACGAAAAGTGTCGACGTCAGCTCCACTCTCCTTCTTTTTGTCAACCCTTGCGGCTGCTGCACGAACTGGCGGCCGCTTTGTAGCAGCATCGTGGGAGCTGCGTCGTCAGTTGTAGCACCAGCGGCGCGGCTGGGTGCCGAGCGGCCGCCTGGCGGCTACGCGCGTGACTGTGGGGGTCTTACCAGGCTGTGGCGGCAGTCGCGTGCTGTTGCTTCCGCGCGCTGTTGCTACTGCACGCTGTTATCGCAGCCATGCACTGCTACCGCTGCTGCTGCTGCGCTGCTACTGCCGCCGCTGCTATTGCCGCTGCTCCTGCGCTGTTGTTGTGTTGCTGCCGCCGTTGCCGTTGCTGCTGCTGCTATTGCTGCGTTGCTATTGTGCTGCTTCCACCGCACGCTGCTGCTGTGGTGCTGCCGCCGTGCACTGTTGTTGCTGCTACTAGTGTTGCTGCTGCTGTGCTACTACTCTACTAGACTGTTGCTGCCGCTGCTGAATGGTGCTGCTGCTGCATGTGCCAATGTCGGCTGCTGCTGGCGATTACAATCTCACGTGGTGATTGTGAGCGACGTCGACGGCGGTCAGCTGTCGACGACGCGTCCTTGTGGATCCGCTGCAGCGGTGACTCTCATTGCTGCTGCTCTGTTGCGTCTAAGGTGCGCAGCTCGGTGAGAACTGTTTCACCGCTCTGATATCATGAGAATATGCATGGAAGTATCCTAGTGACACAGCCGCTGACTAGGCCTCAATGCCTGGTCAGACGGTGAAGACAGTCACAAGTTGTGCACACACCGGCAAGGGTCTGGCTAGGAGACACAAGGCAAAGTGTCAGAATGCTTCAATAGCATTTGCAGAGAGAAATGACAAATGACAGGTCCATGGCATAAGTACCTGCCGCGGCGCACGGCGGGTGTCGCATAGGGCAGTGCAAGATTTGTCCTAAAACCGGCCCAAAACCACTGTTTTGGCCGTAACTCTGTGCAGTCATATCAGACCGCTACGCCGTCTAAACCTGGACGTGCAAGATCAAAATCCAGACGCTACGACTGGTCACGTGCATGCATCCGGCATCAAACGGTGGACACACAATGCAAAAACATGCAAACCGGGCCCACGTCCACTCCACTAATAAACTCTTGCGTGCTGCAGAAAAAGTACAGGAGGTATCGAGTAGCGTCCAAAGCTCTGGAACGGTCGTCGGTCAGCTCCAGGCTGGTTTTCCGCCACCAGATGACGCACCGGTGCCACCAGGGTCCGCATCAGGGTTCTGCACGAGTATGGACACGGCCGAGTGGTCACAATAAACTGTACAGGTTGACAAGAACATCACAAATCACAACACCCTTGATGGTGTGGCTGACAAGAGAACTTCTTCATGCTCGGTCACCTGCATCAGTGTCGGTGGAGTGTGCAACAAGGCAAGAGGTCACTCCGTGTCTGTGGCGCAGAAACCAACACTACTCCATGATTTACAGTCGATGTACAGGCACACTCACACGCAGACATGAACGTTACAGGATGTGACATAGGACTGTACAGAAGCACAAAGTGGGTACTCAACCCAGGGTATGACGAGGGAACAACAAGCCAACGACGTACACTACTGTCTTGAAGACATTGCTGCTGAGTGCCTTCGTGAGGATGTCAACTCTGTGTTGTCGAGTGTCGGCCCAAATGATCTGGACATCACCTGTAGCCACGCGCTCACGCACAAAACAATGCTGGTAATGATCTGCTTTGTGTGCCTGTGATGCATACCATCATGCTCAGTTATAGCCTTGGTGCTCTCGTTGTCACAATGCAATGTGATGCATCGAATGGGGATGCGCGGCTGTTGCAACAAGCGACACAACCAAATGTTCTCACATGTTCCTGTGCCAAGAGCAACGAACTCTGCCTTGCTAGAGCTGCCTGCCACACAACCCTTTTTGCCACTTTTCCACAAAACAACGGTCCCACCAACAAGGAAGATACTGCTGATGTGGCTTCGAGCATTTGCATCATTAGCCCAATCACAGTCAGTGTAGTTATCAACCAGTACTGACGACTGTGCTTGATAGCAAAGCATGGTCTGAGCAATAGAGAGAGCATACCTGACAAGGTGCAATGTAACGTCCATGTGTCGTGCATGAAGGTACTGTAAGAGTTGTGCAAGAAAGTTCACAACGAAGTGACATTTGTCCTGGTCGTGGTTGTGAGGTACATGAGCGACCCAATCATGCGTAGGTAATTCATTTGATCAACCACCATCCTCAGCTTTGACAAGTCTAGTGTCTAAAGAAACCTCCGTCCAGCTGGGGTCATAGGCGTTGACGCGGTTGGCATTGTCTGAAGCAAGGGGGAGAATTCCTACAGATGTATGCAGCTCGGTGGACATGAAGCATGCAACAAGAATGATCACGCTCTAGCTCCATGCCCAGAAAGACGCAGACCGGACCAATGTCCTTCGTTTTGTACACAAATTGTATCAACGATTTCACTGACTTGACAGCCTCTTGACTGGGTGACGTGATAAGCAAGTCGTCAACATAGACAAAGATGGCAACAAAGGGAGCAAACGGAAAGGTGACAAGTAGTGATGGATCAACTGTATAACGTCGGTAGCCCCCCTTCTTTAAGGTTGACGTGATCTCTTGATTATAACATCGTGGTGACTAATTCAATCTATAGAGGGACTTGCGTAGTAGCCCGCCCTCTCATTGCCATAAGAGAATCCAGGAGGCTGCACCATGTAAATCTTCTCATCCAACTCTCCATGCATTTTCAGGTCCATCTATTCGATCTCCCAGTAGCACTAAGCAACGAGACTGAGCAACACTTGTGATGTAGTGTAACGACCCACTGGTGCAAATGTCTTCTCAAAGTCAATGCCTAAGAATTGGGAGAACCCCTTTAAAGTGAGGAGGGCCTCGTACTTGTCCAGCTCACTAGTGAGTTTGGTCTTACGTTGAAAGACCCACCAGGAATTGATGGCTTTTGGCCCTAGTGGCAGATCTACCAGCTCGTAGACGGCATGGTCGTCAAGAGCCTTTGAATTGTCTTGCATGGCGGCTTCCTATTGCTGGGCATCTGAGGCTGTGCGTGCCTTCTGAACCGTGGTAGGTTCGGATGCAAGAGGCGCAGTACTGACAGTAGCATGACTCTTAGCAATGCTACTGGGAGAAACTGCGTCCAATGCTTGTGAATGCTCAGTTGCAATCAGTGAATAGCCTAAAGCAAAACTGATGGATGGATGAATGGTGTGGGGCCAGTAGAGGAGAGGCAGGGGAGTGCGCGAAGACGTCTACCGCGGACAAAGGGTGGGAGGGGTGCAGGATCAAGGGGATCCGTAGACTGAGGTGGGACTGAGTCAGGAAGCGTGGGTGTTGCCTTTGGGCCGACCAGACTGGACGGTGCCAAAGGATCATGAACAGGTGACACAGACACGGATGAGGAAGAGGGTGTGACAAGGGAGGCTGACGGGCCCAACGAGCTGGTCGACATGGAAATAAGGGGCAAGGAGGTATGTGAGGGCACAAAGCCTATCGACTGAGCCAGAAACATGGGTGCGGGTTGCGGGGAAGCAACTGTAGGGCGACAAGAGGAACAAGACCAACTTCTACCCCAGCGAAGCGAGTAGCAGAAGGGAGGCAGCTGACGAGAGGCGACTGAGGTCACGAAGAAAGACAGAGTCAAAGAACAATGCGTCTCCAGAATCAACAACACATTGGCACACGGGGCCCCAAAACCGCCAGGCCTTAGACTGAGTGGACACGCCCAAGAACGGACACACATGGTCTCGAGGGGCTAGTTTTCATCGGGCAGCTAGAAAGAGGCGATGATGTTCCATACCCGTGCAAGATGAAGGTCAGCACGAGTGTCAGACCGGCATTTGAAGGAAGTGACAATGCAAGGAAGGGGCCTATGAGGGACTTGATTCCAGACCCAAGTCATCTATCTCATGGCCTCAAACACAAAAAGTGATGGCAGGAAAAACTCAGACAACAAGGTGCAAATGCCATCAGCAAGAGTGCAAATCCAGCACTCAGAGACACGGTTGAGCTGGAATGTGTAGGGGGCTGAGGTCCCCAAACACACCCCTTTGGACTCAAGGAACCAAGCAGTGTGACCAAGGACTTCACTGCCACAATCATTCTCAAAGACACGTAGGGATCGTTGGCAGGTGCGCATAGCCCGGACAAGCTAAGACTCAATGATAGAGCATACGTCGCTTTTTCTGACGAAGAGCAAAGACCCAATGGTAGAGAGAGAAGTCATCAGTCAGATATAAAACATGCCGCCCGATATCGCCAAGAAGGTCATGGGACAGGGAACCTATAACAATGGCATTACACGGTCAAGGGGATGAGCAGACTAGGACTCAGAGGAAGAGAATGGAGAGTAGTGCATCTTCCCCTGGGGACACTCAAGGCAGTCAGAGGATCAAGGAGAAGGGAAGGTGGATGCCAACAAGTCAATTGGAGGCAAATTATGCTAGTGATGACATGAGTGTGTACATGAGCAAGAATAACATGCAAGGGATGAATGAGATTGGGTGAGAGTGAAGGTGCAAGGTGGACGAGAGCAGTGCCAACAAAGGAGGTAGACAAGGAGAGAAGGGGCACAGGATAAAGTTTCTTGCGGTTGACACCACGCAAGAATATAAGACTGGAAGGACAAAGACGGACCATGCAAATACTGCAAATGGCAGCAAAGTCCATGCCTTGATTGTCTAGAGAAGGAATGAACAGCAGGCTGAGCTTTGGTCAAGGAACACAACACGTCAGGAAGAAACAGTGCACCGTCAGGGCCCACAAAATGAACAAGACCAACGCCTTGAAGAGGGAGAAACTGATCCGACCCAGTGTGCACAAAGCGAACGGAGCCCATAGGACCGAAGGAGAAAAACGACGAGAAATCGGATGTCATATGGTGAATGGATTCTGAATCAAGGGTACAAATGTCTCCGGGCATGCGCACAGGGGGTAGAATGCCACAGGTCGTAACAGTGTCTACAGGGAGAGAAGGAGAGGTGAACAGGGCATAGGCAGCAAGGCAACAGGGAAGGACGACAAACTACCAGTGCTCAACTCAAGGGACGGAAGCACACAACGACCCAAGGACATGACCTGGGGGATCACCACGTAGAACGACGTCATTATGATAGGAAATACCTCTGGCCAATGATGCAACACTCTCACCTCCTTGATCATGAAGGCAGAGGAGCTAGACAAAAGACTGTTTGAGTTGACGCTCGCAATCACCGGAAACAAAAGCCACCAGAGCCGGAGTGGGGGCATTCGAGAGCGGAAGGAACCATGGTGGCATGATGTAGGCGGAAGAGGGAGGGCCAGCGTAAGGGGTGTGTCATAGGGAGGAGGCCAGCCCCAAGTATATGGGACATGAGGAGGAATAAAGGGGATCCCAATGGTGGAGTGGGCTTGTGCTGAGGTCAACGTGCTGGAGGAGGATGCAGTGCTAGAGCTGGACATGGTGGAGGCACCAAAACTGCATGCCCAGTGAGCACGCATTGTGCAGGTGAGGCAAAGGTCATTCATAGGAGCAGGGCATGCACGCACGGAGTGGCCAGTGGACCCAC
Organism: Penium margaritaceum; assembly: GCA_023375785.1. NCBI lineage: Eukaryota > Viridiplantae > Streptophyta > Zygnematophyceae > Desmidiales > Peniaceae > Penium > Penium margaritaceum. Next base: position 29,461 of record SZWC01008016.1, read on the forward strand.
AACTCCAACAGAACACTTGGCCAGGGACGCAGGATGCAGAGGCAAGCCGCTACAGCTCATCGGCGTTGAAATTGTGGAGAAGATAGGAGAGCTCAGGGATGAGCCCATTGACCATAGTGAGGACAGCTAACAGTTGCCTTGGCGCAACGTCACCAAGCTTACAAAGGAGCCCAGTAGGTGTCAGCAATCTTGTCAGCATGCATTAGAAGTGTGTTGAACTGGACAATTAGGAAACTGTGGGCAGTCTGGCCGATGAAAGTGGTGCGATGGCAAAGCATGGCTTAAGCACTAATGGGATCAGCAAGGCGGCTTACAGAGGGATCAGAGTTGAAAGTACCAAAGTCGTCCACAAGGTGCTCATCTATGGCAAGAATAAGAGCACGGATAGCACGAGCAGCTTTAACAAGGATAGGGGTGAAGGGTGGATTAGCAACAGAGTTAGGATGACAATAGTACTTCCAGATGCCTTCACCCTAAGCCCAAGTGCTGAAGAGAACCTCCCAGGAGGAAGGCAAGGCCTGGAGAGAGGACTGGAACTTGGGAATAGAATTCATGCTGGCGTGGTGCAGCAACAAGTGTGGCAGTAGCAGGTGAGACAACGGCATTGGCAGTAGCACAAGTGCCAGTGGGAGCAGGCGTGGATGAGGCACCAGAACTGGTGCCAGTGGTGGAGCTAGCAGCAATAGCAGTAGACGTAGTTGGCAGACGCTTGAGCACAATAGCAGCCACCTCGTCAACAAAAAATGCACTATCATCTTCTGTCAACTTGAGGCGGCCCTCAGCTTTGCACTAGGCCTCAAGAGCACGATTGAGCTGATGCTACATGTCTGCTATGACGGACTCGTCGTCACTAGGCATTGTGAAAAATAAGGGGCCCTGGAAAATAAACTGGGCAGAGTTTCCCGCACCCCAGTGGGCGTGAGAAAACAGGAGTTGTCTTAGGCATGTGTAGAGAGCACTGCAGGATAGTCTCCAAACCCAGTCCAAGCAGAGAGCAAATGTATAGAAAGCAGGACCAGCACACCAGCAGAGATAGTGCATGCAAGCAAAGATCTCAAGATGTAGCTAGGGTAGGAGGAGAGTGCAACGAGACTAGAGGTCACTCCGTGTCTTGGACACATACAACAACACATAGAACCCTGCATCGTGCGAGGGGTTTGCACGTAAAAGAAAAGATGCTCCCTCGTGATCGAGCGAAAATGCCCTTTTTTCTTCTATAGGACATGCTAACTCCCCATTTCACTTTGCAAACCATGGTCAAACCCTACCTGAGATTGCATTGGGGCTTTATGGTTTTAGTTTTGCACGTGCTCCTTATGGGCCATGCGGTAGTGGAGCCCAACAGGTTCCCTTTCAAACACATGAGGAGTCTCAGGCCCCCCATGCAAACCACACGCAAACCCCCCTCGATCATTCACAAATTCCGTAAAAGAGGGTTTTAATTAGTATTCATAAATATTATTGACTTCATCATGTCAACCCTACATCCCATGTAGCGTTGCCATGCTACTTTCTCCCTCTCTTCGTGGGTAGAATGTTAACATTCTCAAGATAGTGGGCAAGGGAATCTTAGAATCCTTTGCACTGGGGGAAATGTTTGTTTTTGTACGGTCGCCAGATAGGGAATACACACTTTCAGATATCATGGATGATCCATATATGTACTCATTAAAAGAATACATGTCTAAAAGTGCGATGGTCCGCAATGACAAGAGGATTGACCTACTGGTAAATCGTGTTGGCGACAAGCTTTTACCTGACGTGAACGCCTCACCTCATAGGCCACCCTAACAACTAGGTGATACTTTTTTGCGACATAGTTTTTATGCATCATGTAAAATGCATAAAAAATCCGGTAGATGACCATAAGAAAAAAGAATGTAACATAACCTTTATGGTCAAAGTCTTAGGTCATGAGCCGCCAAAAAACCATTAACAAACAATTGTGACGTCTGAAATAAGTGGATGGCTGGATTCGCCCGGGCGTCAATATGACCATACAACCGTTCAGGTGTGCTTATAACTTTGAACAAGGTAACCAAGTTTCTGCTTCCAATGGGTCGGAGATGAGAGGAGCTCAAACTCTAGTAACCTTTCAGTGACCTTTCAACTCCCATAAGGAAAGAGCCCAAAACAAGATCATCCGGTGAATTCGTCGTTTAATTTAAACATGAGTGTGAAGTCTTGGATACTGTTGGTTTCCAATTGGAGAAGAACTTAATGAATTTTTTTGGTATGGCTCGACATCCCATTTCTGATTTTGGACGGGGGGAAAGGGTTTGAACTTGCATTTTTATGTACGCTGCCTTTTCATATCATGTACACATTAGGTGGAAGGGCACGGCAACATCTACTCCTTATGTTAGAATATGGGAATATTGATTAGGTGGTTTTGAATTTTAAGTTTTGACTAGTGAAGAATACAAAGAACTTGGTGTTTGGTGACTTGGTTGCATTAGCCCACCATGGGGTGGTGGAGCATCTACATGCATAATGCATGGTTAAGTCGTACATATAGTTTATTTCATGTAAAACATTTTCAAAAGGTGATACATCTTGATATGTGAGAAAGGGATTTTTTTTTATGGTGTAGCACTCTCCTTCCAAGGTTTGATACCCCATGATATCTTGCCTTATGATACAGTTTACTACCAAGAATGACTGAGGGAGAAGTGACCATAAACCCTTGTTTTGGAAGAATATGCCTCATCTCCCTACCTCGGAACAATAAGCCCCATTCTCCTCCACATCACAATAAGCCTCATTTGTCCCTTCTACACAGACACGGGTTTCAGGTTTACAAAAAAAAAAAGATGAATCACTCTCATTTCCCAAAAGGCAGCATGTCGACGTCTCAAGGCATGCGGCTTTGACACCACTTTTTTCTTGTTCAACAATGACAAACCCCTCTACAAATGGTTTTGTGATTGTTTGGAGGGTTTTGTACGAATAGATTGCATAGAGGTTTCAAAACTTCCAATGCATTGAAAGGGAACCAGCTATGCCCCGCAAGCACGGGGCCCAAAACGTGCTCACGCAATAATAAACCTGTAAACCCAGTAGCATAACTAGGAAATTGATTTTTTTATTGATTGCTTTTAAAGAATAGGTAAATTTTCGAACAAAATCAAAAAGAATACATGGGAGTTTTGGGCTCCCTATTCTTCGAGTGTCAAGGATTGCGGCTAGCCCATGTGAGCTGGAATCCTCGGTGGAGTCCCCCCTCCCCCTTACCCATAGCCCTCTTTCCACCCGTTCCATTGTGGTCCCAGATCACGAGGGCCTTGATGAAATCAGACATAGGACTGGGGGAAGAGGGGACTAAACTGCAAGGGGGGCAGGGAGAGGAGTGAGGGGGTGGTTGACGTTGTGCCAACCAACGAACATTGACCGGCATTTTCACTGTCCGAGTCCCCCTACCCTTGAATGTTATCGTGGCCCTGCTTCGCGACAGTCATGATGGATGGCCGTGATCTAGTACTGCATGCCCATTTTTGCCATGAAGAAGTAGAAACGTGCATCGTTGTTTGAGCATGGTTAAAACGCATGGGCAGACAGGGCTAAACTTTGCTGGACAAGCACGGATGGGGCTTATTCTTCAAAGGCGGGGCTGAGTGTGGCTTATTCTTCTGAGGTTGGGGCGGATGGAGGGTCATTGTCACAAGGTTGAGGTATGTGAGGGTCACGCACGATAAAACGAGGGGTGATGAGCATGTTCACGGATGTCTGGATGCAAGTAGATACAACATCAGCTTGGTTTTCGCTCACATTAAGGTCTTGGGCCGGTATCACAGCGAGCACACTAAACTCAGTATGGTTAGTCGCGGTGACTCAAGTTCACAGAGCTGTTGAACTTGTTTCTTGCAAACCACATCGAACTTGCTCAATTTGGTTTCATTAAATTGATGGGGTACACTTTTTTGTGTCCAAGTTCATTCAACACCAGTGTGACACCATTTGCTTGCAAGTAGCATGCATGTTTTGAGCTTTGTTCTTTTCAACTTTTGAAACTTGAGTGCCTTGGCTCATATTCACTATGTCATACTCTGAGATTAATCAATAGCGCTCGGCTGGAAAACTCGAGTCCAACAAATACGTGATTGAAAGTAGTTGCTACGAGTTTCCATACCTCGGGGGGTGTAGCAACTTTCTAACAACTCGTCAACGTGGCTCCACAGTTCAAGTGTTCATCTTGGGATGACTCGATAACCAGAGATCCTTATAGTCTCACATCATAAAAAGTTTGATTTTTTCTCAACAACGTCCCTCCAAAGCAAGATGCTATGGCCTGAACTGTGACCGCATATGCACAGCGATGACATCCGAATCGCCATTTTTTTTCAGAGAGAGAACGTGGAACGTGGCTTGGAGTTGCTACGGGGCAGTGTGAAATTGTCCTTAGTTGACGATGACGACTGTTCAACATGCCATCGCCGTCGCCATCGGCATCGTCGTCGCCATCGCCATTGCCGTCGCCATCGCCATCAACTTCGCCATCGCCATCGCCATTTCCATTGAAATTGCCATCCCATGTAAACTGGTGATCCGCAGTCACCATTCACAATGGTCATCTTATTCTTTTGGCCATGACTTTGGTTTTCATTCACAAATTGGCCACAGCTCGGGGTTGTCATCCATACTACCATGGGCGCCCAAATTTCTTTTTGGCCATGAATTACGCGGTTTGGAAGTAGCCATACAATACTAGCCAGAATCGAGTGCGCTGAGGCACTTTCTTTCCATTATGGCCAGGTCTACGGCTGACGTGAAAAGCATAGTGTGGACATGTAGTGTTTTCCCAGATAGCCCATAGAGTAATGAAAGAGCTTCGAAAGGGCTTCTTATGACAATTCTAGTTTACCAAAGGGGCAGAATGTACTTTTCAAACCAACATGTATGCGTTTCTACTAGAACTTGTTTAAGAATAACGACAATTCAATAACCGTTCAACATCTGAAAGACGTTATTCAATCATGATTCTACTAAAACTTAGGAAAAACTACATCATTATTGAAGGCTAACAGTAATGCATGATAATTCACTTTAAAGTACAAAAAACATGAAAGAAAAAAAACAACAAATTCATCTATCTTTCATAAGAAATCTTTATTTATGCTTATGTTATCAACAGTTGAGGATTCTCGCTTCTAGGTATTTGATTGTTGTTATACAAGAGATAAGAGTTTTCAACCAAATCTAGAATGAATACAGACGTCTTCCATCCAAATTCATACTAATAATGGAGACATGCTCCATAACAAATCATTATCATTTTGAAACATCTAATACATGATATCCTCTGAATTAGCATTCAATATCCTTGAAGTAGGAGATTGGATGGAAGATATGTTTCTATTTTCAAAGTGCATTATGCAACTCTTGTTTTTGGTAAAACGAAAAAGGAAATTAGAAAAGAGATCAATCACAAAAATGGTTGCAAAATAAGTATTATTTATTTAATGAATTGTAAGGAAATGTTTTACGTTTTAATGTTGGTTTTCTACTTAAGGTTTCATGAGTTGATTACTATGAGTTAATGTACATATGTCATTACTTGTGATACTATATCTGGGCATAAACATGATTGAATCATGTACATCGTTCGCAAAATTCTATAAAATTTTCAAGTAGTCTTCAAGAAGATATAGTAAGAGCGAGTAGATATTGGTTTAAGAATTACGATCCTTTTATGCCAAATGGATTGTAGATGTTGAACACGTAGAGGTTGTAAGGTGGAGCACGGTTTGAGAATTGGGATACTTGAGCAATTCAATATAAGTGGTAAGTGTACTCCAATGAATAGTGTTGAAATGATCAAACAAATACATGGGATTTTTGAGTTACAAATGAGACGTAGTTGGGGTCGTCGAGTCAATTGTCGAGCGAGGAGTGTTGAGTCGCGTCGTGAGTGGTCGAATTGAGAAGCTCCGTTGAGGAATTCGGGGGCTTCGAAGATCAACGGCGAAGATGCGAGATGTTTCTTTATGAATGTTCACATTTCTCGATGCATCAAGAAGTCGACCGAAAGGTCGTGACATTTTTGTCCACGATTCTCAAAGGTGATCAAAGTTGTCAAAAAGTGCAACAAGGATCGTCGGGGGGCGAGGGTAGTTGGATGATTTACCCTTGACCATTGGAGTGAAAATAGATGTCTGGCTGTGCGGTGGGCTATTCATGTAATGACAGAAAAACCCACTCAGAAAGAGATTAGGCACTTGTGTACATTTGGTACGCTTGCCTCCCTTTTAGTCACAACGTCCCGGCGCACGTACAAATGTGGCCTGGTGACGGCTGTACTACACGTTGATCACATGATGGACGCCGTGAAGGTTGTCATAGGATTCCTAGCAATTATGCGCGGCATCATAGCCGTGCCCCTTGACAAGATATTCTGTCATTTTTCCACGTCGTCGATGGCCGAGGACTTTCTCGATGACTTATTTTGTGCCCTTGTCCACTTGTATAGGAAGAGGGGGAGGTACATCCCTCCCCGGGAAGTTCTCTTCGGGGTCTTGGTAGTACTAAAGTCTGCTGATATGGAACACAGGTTGGACTTGCATAGTTTCAGGGAGTTAGAGTTGTGCAACCGCGGGGGTTTTCATGCTTTTGATATCAAACAGTCCCAACCATCGGGGTTTGAGCTTCGACCAGTCGGATCTGTGAAGTTTGATGTTTGCCGAGTTGAGGGGAACTTTGTCGCCAGCGGTGAACACATTGTTGCTGTGATGTCAGTCAGCTCCTTAATTCATCGCCGCTTATGTCTTTGTGCGTGTCTGTTGTGTTTCATCGCAGGTGGTGGTGAAGTTGCAGTGTTGGACGCCAACTACAGGAATGTTGCTCAGACTATGTAGTCCGGTTGTTGTGGCGAGAAGTTTGCCATACACTACGTCGAACTGATTTTTACCCATTGTGGTAGATGTTACCGAGTTGTATGCAATTTTGGCGGTTTGGAATTCTGGTGCCCAATCCATCGCATGTGGTTTGCATAATGTTTGAAGAATTTGTTCAAACATCTGATTGGTCGGCTTGGTTTGGCCGCCGGTTTGAGGGTGGAATGCAATTGAAAGCTGGATCCGATTACCTTAACGAGTCATCAGTCTGTACTAGAAACGGCTAGTAAATCCACCGTCTCTTCAGGTTGTGATGGTTCTCTGTACATCATAAAGCCGTACGATGTTGTTTCGAGATAGCCGTGTTGTTCCTTCGGCAGTGGCGATGGTCGTTGTTTGAATAAAGTGAGACGTTTTGGAAATTCTGTTGACAACCATGAGGATTGTTTCATATCCCTTGGGTGTGACCAGTAATCCACTGACGAAGTCCACAGAGATATCGGTCCACTGTTCGGTTGGAATAGGGAGTGGCTGCACAAGTCCGGGTGGCCGGGTGCGACAGGATTTTTGTCGCTGACACGTGTCACATGATTTGCAAAATATAGCCCCGTCGGTTTGCATCTTATCCCACCACTAGTGCTTTTCCAACTTCTTTAGCATCTTGTGTTTTCTGAAACATCCACCTGGACCGGTGTCGTAGCACTCCTCGAACAACATGAGGTGGAGTTCGTCATTTGGGGGAGCAACCACCAGGCGAGTGAATCATTGCCGCCAATAGGTTGCGTCGTACCAGAAATCTGCATTTTCTTATCCACCATTCTGGTTGTAGCCACATGTGAACGCTCATAGTAATTGCAGAAGCCAAGGAAAACTTGGATGTCTTGGAAACTGGTTGATATTGGCCAATCAGCAAGTACTGCCATTTTTTTCTGATCCATGGTGATCCATCAGCTATTGATGACATAACCCAAAAACTCGATCAAACGGCAATCAAACGGCAAATGTCACACTTTGAGAGTTTTTATCAAAAAAACTCTTTGTAAAACTTGGAGAACTTTTTTATGATGTCCATCGTGCTCCTCCGGGGTATGGCTGTACATGTAAATGTTGTCGAGGTATGCCACAACAAAAATTGTCGTGCTACTTATGGGAAATGTTATTCATTGCCGCCATGGACATCACCAGGGTATTCGTGAGTCCAAACGGCATGACTGTGAACTCAAAAAGCTTGTAGCATGTTCAGAATGCCGTCTTCTTGATGTCGGCATCTGCCACATGGATCTTGTGATAACCCCTGTGTAGGTAGATCTTGGTGAGAATTCGAGCTCCTTGGAGTTGGTCAAGAATCTTGTCTACCGGAGGGAAAGGATAGCGGTTCTTGATGGTAGTGTTGTTCAACACCCGATACTCCACGCACATCCGCATCTCGCCAGTCTTATTTTTCATGAACAATACAAGTGCGGCATGGGATGACGTGAATGGGCAGATGAACCGTTGACCGAACATCTCGTCGAGTTGTTTTTCTCGCTCATTCTACTCATGGTTGCTCATTTGATATGCCCATGGAGTTATCGATCGGCTGCCCCGCTTTGTTTTGATGAGATGGTCGATGTCGCGTTTGGGATTTTGGCAGGGAAGATGCCCACAAACTCTTGGATGAGAGGAGCGAACTCCTTGGGAACCATCGCAAACTTTGTTGATGTTGATGAGGCTGATGAGGCCGATGAGTGAGCTGCTACCACTTTTTGCTTCCTCCATTGGCTTGAGATGTACAAGCCACGCATGAGCCCCTCGTCGTATGCAGTACTTGGCTATATTGAGCAGTATCGGCTACGCACGTTGTCACTTCTTGATTGTTGTGGCTTCCTTTGATGCTTCCACTTCCGATGTTTTCGTCGTTGTCTTCTGGCCGATGTGCAGAAGTTTTTTCCTGACGCTATTGACTTCCACGTAGACGTCGTTGTTGTTCCAATCGATTTGCAAATTGTGCTTGTATAGGAAATCGCGTTTGAGAATGATTTTGTGATCATTCGTTGGCATGACCTCCAGAACGTTACATCCCGCAAGTCTCCAACTTATCGTGGTTCTCAAAGTCTTTGTATTTGTAATCTCCTATCTACTGTTTTTCCTTCAAACACCCCTGGTTTGTTCTGCAAACCTAGCTTTTGAGCCATGTCATTGCTTACAAAACTGTGAGAGGCCCCTCCTCCATTAGTGCTGATAACATTCTGCGACTGTTCCAATCTTGGGGTTGTACTTTTAGCAATATCGCTGGTTGGTTGTCCTTGTACTCCTCGTCAAACTTTGCGATCTCATAAGCCCTCAGTGGTAGCATAAGCCATTCAGATGGGCGATCATTGTTCGCATATTGAACCACTCGGACAAGAGTTGTGCCTTTCACTCCTGCCCTTTTTCCAGTTTCCCGACTCTTTTGTTTTGCGACTTCCCCCCCTTTTTGGCCTGTTGCTTGCTTCAGCAGTTTCGAGTGGCATGCCCATCTTTTTTGCAGTTGTAGTAGCTGCGTGTGTTTGTTTGGTCAACGTTGTCTACTTCCATCTGAGTCGAGGAGTCCCCCGACTGACCTTTGTCATTCCCATAATATTTGTGGTTGGGAGATTTCCTAGCATAAGATTCCTGGATCAGAGTATTGTAGTTGGCACTATCCAACCTTTTTGCTGCTGCAATCATTTGTGGTAGATTTTCTGGATGCCAAAAATGGCGATCACTCGCCGAATGCTTCATTTGATGCCATTGTTGTGGTGGAGACAGAGTTCATCGGGGGTGGTGTTTGTGTTGGCTCTAGTGGGTGTGGAGGCACCCTCAAGGATTCCTAGCTCTCACTGAAGCACACTACCAGTGTTTGGGCGGCCAGTGGACACCAATGGTGAAGAGTGTGGAGCACAAGGATCACGGACAAGAGTGGACAGAACACGTCGCATTCAGTAGATCTGAATCAAAACACATTTTCGCTACTAAGGATAGTGAGATTACATGAGATCCTTATAGCCTGTGATCTAAGCATTCCAACGCATCCAAGCACGCCCAAAACTGAGCAGTAGAGCCCCTGCTACGGCCGTCAAAGTAACCCTTGGTGGAGCCGCCCACCTGGCCTTGCACTCTAGGCAACGGGAGGCGCTTCGACGATGACCCGTCGAAGCGCCTTTCCTCACTCAGAAGTCAAGGAGAAGTTCATCCTGGTCAAGGAGATCCTTATGGTTACCTCATTCATGCCCCTGGTGCATTTGGAGGCCATTAGGAACAAAATCGGATCCCTGGTGGTGAATATTCCGCCACCCATGGCGGGTACCAGATTCCACCCACCCAACACCCGATTTTCGGGCTAGGCTAACTTTCTGAATACTCACTCAAATTGAGCGGTTCAAAGCTCGATCGTGTATGGAAAAATCCAAGGAATCCAAATCTAAATTCAGATCAGGCATTCGACCACTCCTCAGTGGTCGAACCAGGGAGTACGATCAACGGTACTCATGGCAAGGGGCACAACATGTCAACAATCTCCCCCTTGCACCGCAACCTTGATGCCCTTTCCTTGAAACCTGTAGCATTTTTGAACCTCACAGTACAGTCCGAGCTCCATGCAGCTCACGTCGTGCCTGTCCGTAGGCTGTGCCTTGGTCATGGCATCGGCAAGCATGCGCTTAATGCCACAATGAACAATAGCCGCATCTCCCTTCGCCACCAAGTCTCACGCGTAGTGATGCCGGATCTCGATGTGCTTGGTCCTCCTGTGCAACATTGGGTTCTGGGTCAGGCTGATTGCACTCATGTTGTCAACGTTGAGCACCGTTGGCTTCCTTTGCGGCATGCCGATCTCCTTTAGCAGCCGCCGCAGCCACACCGCCTCCGTTGCAGCTTCCGCGAGCGCAATGTACTCCGCTTCGGTGCTGGACAATGCCACACAATCCTGCTTCCTGCTTGCCCATGAAACTACTGCACCACCAAGCACAAAAACATACCCCAACGTTGATTTTCTGTCATCCACATCACCAGCCCAGTTGGCATCCGAGTAGCCGACCAACTCGAAGGAGTCATCACGCGCTCCCCCTCCAAACACGAGCCGCGACTGTTTTGTCGCCTTGAGATAGCGGAGGATCTGCTTTACCGCTTGCCAATGCAGCGGCCCGGGGTCAGCAACATAGCGGCTCACTTGGCCCTCCGCAAAGGCTAAGTCGGGCCGCGTCGCCACCATGGTGTTCATGATGCTCTCCACCGCTGACTGGTATGGCACACCTGCCATCTCCTCCTTCTCCTCATCCGTGCTCGGCCCCATGCTCGAGCTTAGCTCACACGTGGTGGTCATGGGTGTGCCGATGGGGTTGCACTCCTCCATGTTGTAGTGGCGGAGCACCTCTTGCACGTACTTTGCTTGCCCCATCTCCAGCGTGCGTGCTTTGCGGTCCCTCTTGATGGCGACGCCAAGATAGTACTCGAGCTCGCCCATGTCGGTCATTCTGAACCGTCCGCCCAGCTGCCGCTTCAGGTTCACCAACTCCTCCATGTCCGATGACACGAGGATGAGGTCATCCATGTAGAGGACCACAATCTGGTGCAACCCTGACTACTTTCGCACGTACACGCTGTGATCTGCCTCGCAGCGCTTGAAGCTAAGCTCGGCCATGAAGCCGTCCATTTTCAGGTACCACATGAGTGGCGCTTGCTTCAGCCCATAGAGCGCCTTGCGAAGCCGACACACCTTCCCCGACGGTGCGTCCACCCCCTCCGGCACCTCCATATAGACCTCCTTGTCCAGGTCGCCGTTGAGGAATGCGGTTTTTACATCCATTTGGTGGACTTCGTAGTCGCGCACCGAGAGGATGGAGCGAATGGAGGCAAACTTTGCCACCAGCGCGAATGTTTCGTCGTAGTGTTCTCCTTTTCGCTGGGCGTACCCCTTCGTGACCAGCTACGCCTTGTACCGCTCCACCTTCCCCTCCTTGGTGAGCTTCTTCTTGAAGATCCACTTGGAGCCAATGATTTTTGCGCCCTCCGGCCTATCAATCAGCTGCCAAGTACCGTTCTCTTTGTGGGAGGCGACCTCAGATTTTATGGCTCCCTCCCACTCAGCCCCATCCTTCTGCTGCAACGCCTCCTTGACGGTCTCAGGCTTGTCTTGCGCAAAGAATGCTCGAGAAAACCCAGTCCAGGTGCCCTGTGCGGCATCGTATCGTTTTGCCGTCCTCCTTGCGCGTCAGCCTCTCCGGGGCTGTTGCTGTTGGGGCTGCTGCTACTGCTGCCGCTGCTGCTGCTGTTGCTGCTGCCCTGTCGCGGTGCCACTTGCACCGCTGGCCTGCTCCCCCTCTCTCGGGGACCGTGGAGATGCGGGCTCACTCCCCGCCTCCTCGTTCAGCTCCACTACTTCCGGCACTTCGGACTCATCGTCCAACTCGGCTGAATGCAAATCAGCCACTCCAACATCGCCCGGATGGTTCTCGCAGGCTGGAGCCGATGGGACGTCACCCTCTTTTGTGTCCTCCGGCGTCTCCCCCTCGAGGAGTGGTAGCCACTCCCCCCGCTTGGAGAGACCTGCATCCTTGTCCGTCCAACGACTGTCCTCGTCAAACGTGACATCGTGACTCTTCACGATCTACTGCCTCCGGGGGTCAAAGAGCCGGTACGCCTTGCTCCCGCTCTCGTACCCGATGAAGATGCACCGGCGAGTCCGCGGGTCCAGCTTGCCCCGCCCCTCCCGTGCCTGCACAACAGCATGTGCAACACAACCAAAAGTGTGGAGGTGTGCCTTAGTTGGCTTCCTCCCTCTCCACACTTCTTGTGGCGTCTTCCACACCTTGGACTCCGCGTCCTTTAGCGGCTTCGTCGGCGTCAGGTTCATGATGTACGCCGCTGTCCGTGCCGCCTCGCCCCAGTACCACTGCACGAGGCCGGCATCGCTCAACATGGACCAGACCATGTTGAGGATGGTGCGGTTTGCCCTCTTGGCGATGCCTTTTTGCTCGGAGAGTGTGGCGTAGTTTTCTGCCATGCGATCCCCTTGCTCTTCATCCATGCAGAGCAGCCCTCATACTCACCACCGTTGTCGCTCCGGAACGCCTTCACCTTCAACTCCGTTTGCCGTTCCACAGCCGCCACGAATTCTCGCATGCACGACAAGACATCGCTCTTCCTCTTGATGATGTAGAGGTAGAGCTTGCGGCTGTGGTCGTCGATGAAGGTGACGAAGTAGCGTGCCCCACCAATGGAGGGCTCGAACGGTCCACACACATCCATGTGCACCACCACCAACTTCACCGATGCATGCATCCCTTTACCATCAAACGGCTACCGTGTTGCCTTGCCGACCACGCACGGTTCGCACACGGCATTCTTGGCTGCGTCGAGGCTCTTTACCTCAAGACCCCGCACCACTTCCTCCTTTGCCATGTCCCTCACAGTTGATGGAGCGATGTGACATAGACGGCAGTGCCATAGGTCCAGGTTTCCTTCATCCTTTGTCACGAGGTTGACGGCGTTAGTCCTGGCCGTATCGGCAAGAACTTTGGTACGAAGAAGGTACCAGTCCTCCTCCCTCTTGCCACGCGCAATCACCTCGCCATCCCCCTCCCTCCTGATGATACCCTCTTTCTTGTTGAAAAGTACCTCAAGCCCCTTGTCGGTAAGGCGGCTCATGGATAGCAGATTTGCCCCAAAGTTGCGCATGTGGAGCACGTCATAGATGGTGCACGGAATGACTTTCCCGTTCACCACCGACTCAATGCGAATATTGCCTTCGCCCGCGGCCAGTTCCGTTTTCCCATTGGCCACTGTAAGGCGCTGCTCCGTGGTGCCGTAGGTGACGAACGCCGCCCGGTTGCATTGTGTGTGGCGGCCTGATCCGGAGTCGATCACCGTGACTTCTGGATCTATCAAGTCGGTAGACTACCTGGCCATCATGGCTTGGGTGTCCTTCTTCCCGCCCTTCCCGGGCTGGTCCGACTTCTTGTTGGGGCAGTTGGGTGCATAGTGGCCCTGTTTGCCACAGTTGTAGCACTCCCCTTTGTTGTCACCTTTCTTGATGCCCTGCTTGGCACCCTTCCCCTTCTTACCTCCACCTCCACCTTGAGGGCGGACGGCATAGGCGGAACTTGATGTTGCCCCACTCTCTCTCCCACCACACCGCATCCATTCATTGCGGACGTACTCAGCCACCTTCGGGTACTTTAGCTCATCGGTGGACCAGCCGCCTATGACGGTGATCAGGGGACTCCAACTTTCCGGCAAGGCCAGGAGGAGGATCATGGCTTGCAGCTGAGGGTCGACCTTCCATCCAGTGGCTACGCACTCGGTAGTTAGGGACTCAATCTGCTGCAGGATCCCGATGATGTCGTCGCCTTCGTCGACTCGGAGGGTGACGAGCCTCTTGAAGACGGAGAGCTGGTTAGCGAGGTTGGTGCATTGGTAGATGGTGTAGAGTTTCTTCCAGGCCTCCGCGGCCTCCGTGCATCCTTGAATCAGTTCGCGCAGCAGAGGAGCTAGCGCTAACACCAACAATGCAAGCGCCTTCTTGTTGCGCTTCTTGTAGTTGTCCACTTCCTCCTGCGTCGCGGTGTCCGGAGGGGCGGTCTCGTCACCATTGACCAGCTCAAGCAGGCCTTTGTCATCGAGGTAGACCTCAAACTGCCACCTCCACAAAGGGAAGCTGTTCCCATCAAACTTGGAGACGGCGCCGATGCTCTCTTGCTCGGTCGTTGCCATGGCACGCGGCGGTAGCGTGAAAGTTGAGGAGCTAGGGTCCTTCTAGGCACGTGGGCCCATAACCCTTTGTTGGTTCTAGTGGGTGTGGAGGCACCCTCAAGGATGCCTAGCTCTCACTAAAGCACACTACCAGTGTTTGGGCGGCCAATGGACACCAATGGTGAAGAGTGTGGAGCACAAGGATCACGGGCAAGAGTGGGCAGAACACGTCGCATTCAGTAGATCTGAATTGAAACACGTTTTTGTTAGTTAGGATAGGGAGATTACATCAGATCCTTATAGCCTGTGATCTAAGCTTTCCGACGCATCCAAGCACGCCCAAAAATGAACAGTAGAGCCCCTGCTACGGCCGTCGAAGTAACCCTTGGTGGAGCCGCCCACCTGGCCTTACACTCTAGGCAACGGGAGGCGCTTTGACGATGACCCGTCGAAGCGCCTTTCCTCGCCCAGAAGTCAAGGAGAAGTTCATCCTGGTCAAGGAGGTCCTTATGGTTACCTCATTCATGCCCCTGGTGTATTTGGAACGAACTCGGATCCCTGGTGGTGGAACATTCCGCCACCCATGGCGGGTACCAGATTCCACCCACGCAACACCCGATTTTTGGGCTAGGCTAACTTTCTGAATACTCACTCAAATTGAGCGGTTCAAAGTTCGATCCTGCACGGAAAAATCTAAGAAATCCAAATCTAAAGTCAGATCAGGCGTTCAACCACTCCTCAGTGGTCGAACCAGGGGGTACGATCAACGGCACTCGTGGCAAGGGGTACACCATGTCAACAGTTTGCACCAGTGATGATTTCGCGCAATCTCTGTATGTAGTCTGCCATGTTGGACTGCTGACGGAGACATTGGAGCTTATACTGAGCATCAGAAATTTTGTTCAACCGTCCAAAACCTCCAAGCATTATGCGCGAGAATCATATGAACCGAGGGATGCCTGGCGTGAAGGTCATACGCCAAGCCCTTGGGGTAAACCTCCCAACCCTCAATCCCTTTGGGTGTGGGCCAACCCTTGAGATGCCGCACGAACCTCTCCTAGCAACAAGACCGCTGCTAGTGACCGAGATTCCGGCCGCGCGACTCTCACGACGGCCTTTGCACTAAGGTGCGCCATGGAAGACTTATAGCATTGAATGGAGGTATGCAAGGCAATACATGGAATACAGTGAGATTTGAGCAAGGAAAAAAAAACTAGACTTCATGGATAAATGAAGGAAAATATAGTTTTTTTATAAGTAAGATTGGCATGCCTAGAACAATCCCTAGGCTTCCTTATGTATTAGCCCCTGTGAGCCAGCCGAGAGCCCCTCGACACTCTCAAGCCCTCTACTGAGGTGAAATCATACAAACAACACATGAAACATGTAGTAGGCGTTGTGAGCTTTCCAATGCACCAAAGAACACCTTCATTTTTGGAGAATCGGCTAAGTTATGGCCGTATCATTGTTCCACGCGTGACTGCTGCTAGCAGCATTGCCAGCGGGGCTCACGGCCGCGCCCTTACTTGCAAATGTAGCTCCAGCTACCATCCCAAAGTTCCCATGGACCCCAATGAACCTTGCTTCATTGGCTAAGAATCCATCCAGGGGCGCTTCGGTGGCAGTGGGCGAGAAATTTGATCCACCGTGCTCGTGGTCGAGCCAGTACATCTCCTGTTTTCTGGAGGTGCGCCGTCCACCCTTGCACAGCCGTATCTTTCTTGTCCCTGAACCGAATGACCTGGTTCTTGGGTTGATTTTGCATGGATTTTCATGTAAAACACAGTCATGGCCTTATAAAGATTTATGGATAATATCAGGGTGATGAAAACAATGCCTCTCTTGGCGAGTCCCATGACATTACCCTCCCTCCGAGGTGCGCCATCCTAGTGCGCTCCTGGAGGTCTTGGAAGATGTCATCCGCATCACTGCTCTGGCTGTGGGGCTCTAGTAGTCGTGCATTCAGAGGCATCTGCCGCCCTTTGCCATTCGATCATCGTGCAAAAGAGCCTCACGTGTGTCCAACCCGCCACCAACACCGGTCGAGGAGTCGTTCCTACACCTATAGTTTTGCGATCCAGTAGCACCTTCTTCCACCTGTAACCTCCTTGGCCTTCCAGTGCTTGTCTGCCAGCCCCAGTATCCAAATCACAGCATGAGGAGCCATATGACACCTTCAGAACAGCCAAACCACTGCTAGTGACTGAGGTTATTGCGACAGAATGCATCACCCTCACCTTGCCGATGTGGCGAAGTGAGATCTCGTCCCCTTCACGACCACAAGATTGCACAACCAATCCGGTTCCAGAATCTAGGCATGCAATCAGTCCCGTCCGATGAAGAAGACGTATTCATCCATTGGACACATGCAAAGAAACACATCGCACGCAATACCGCCAACATGGCTAGGTTGCTTGACAAGAGGTCTCTTGCATGCCACCAATATGGGCATTCGCTGTACCACTGATGCCCTCGCCAAGGTGTAATGTCAGTCCCCTCCTTGCAGTCAAGTTGTCGTAGAAGTTGCAAACCGTGCCACCAACCAGCACATCGCGTAGCTTCCTCTGACCCTTGGAATACCAAAACCAGAATCCGAAGAACCAGCTCTAGGACAACCCCTAGAACTTTCAGGCCTTCCTTCAACCCATAACAGCAAAAAAATAACACTACAGTAGGAAAGATGCCGTTTTGGGCTATGCTAAAGTTGTAGGTAAAGGATATACAACAGTGAGAAAGCTGTCCCTCACTGCTGCTGCCCAATGCCCTGCTTTGCCTTGCGCTTGGGGAAGTCCTTCCTGCAGTGACCCTCCTCACCACAGCACTAGCACTTAGCCCTTGGTCCATGTTACCCGTCCAAGCCCCGCTGCTTCCATTGGATCGTATCCACTTCCGTGGGCACAGCCTGATCTGAATGCTCCATCCAACTTTGTGTCACAAATCTGCTCCAGCTTGCATCGTAGTGGACTGCGTCGAAGCATTTTGCTGCCAAAACCTGCTCTTTAAAGGTCTACAACCCAAACACCGTGGGTTCATGTTGGACATGCGGCTTCAGGCCGTCGTGGTAGCGGTTGTATGCCTCCACGTCCGAGAGGTCGTCAATCTGCGCCGCCAAAGCCATGAAGCGTCTAGTGTCATCCTGGACCGATCCACCTTGCTTGACGTGTCTAATGTTGTCACGTGCGGCCCGGCTTTTATTGAGAAGGTCAAAATGCGCCTAGAGCATCGTCTCAAACTGCTCCCACGTCTCTGGCTTCTCTTTCAACGCCCGCACACCGAGCTACACTTCCCGTCCCAGCAGTAGACTCAACAATGGCTGAATTTGTTGCTCGGCCTCCAACCTGCCTGGCAACCCAGTGGCATTCCACTGGCATAATGCCAGCCACCACTTCAGCACCATTCGCTGGAGCAACGTAGATGCATACTCCACTCTTGTAGAATCTTCTCCCATGGGAACGCCCAACGCCGTGAAATAGTGGTTTACCGTGAAGAGCCACTCCCGCGCACTGCCCTTGCCAGTGTAGAACTCAGGCTCCATCGGCTTGGGCCACCGGAAGGCGGGTGCAGATGCCAACATGACAGCCCCCCACACAGTGCTCCCTTGGCCGACGCACCTCGCCTCAACCTCCACACACAGCTGCTGGTTCTCTTGGTGCAACTCGTCAAGAGCTCACTGAGCCTCCTCCATGAGATAGGCCTGGTCATATGCCATGGCTTCCATTGTTCCGGTTGTGAAAAAAAACATCTGGCCAAACATAGTTGTGGAAGATCTGCTACCTCCTTTGGGTCTGTACAAAGCTGAGCGAACGTCCACGCGCTCTGATACCAAATCTGAACCGAGGGGTGCCCGTCTTGATGATCACACGCCAAGCCCTTGGGATAAACCTCCCAACCCTCGAACCCTTTGTGTGTGGGCCAACCCTTGAGATGCCGCACGACCCTCTCCTAGCAGCAAGACTGCTGCTAGTGACTGGAGTTCTTGATGTGCGACTCTCCCGACAGCCTTTGCACCAAGGTGCGCTCCGGAAGACTTGTAGGATTGAATGGAAGTGTGTGAGGCAATGCATGGAATACAATGAGATTTTGGAAATGAATGGATCTTTACATTTGATGAATCAGTACAAGGAAGTGTACAAACTCTCTGGATAAGATTGACATGCTTAGAACAATCCCTAGGCTTACTTATGTACCAGCCCTTATGAGCAAGCCGAGATCCCCTCGGCACTTCGAAGCCCTTTGCTGAGTTTAAATCACAAAAAGAACACATGAATCATGTATGACGTGTTGCAATCTTTTGAACACACCAAAGAATGCCTCAATCTCTAGAGAAACGACAAAGTTATGGCCATCTGAGTGTTCCACGTGTGACTGCCGCTAGCAGCACCACCAACGGGGCTCACAGCCGCCCGAAGCGCCCTTGCTTGCAAATGCAGCTCTTGCCGCCATCCCAAAGCACCCACAGACTCGAATGAATCTTACCTCATAGTCTAAGCGTCCATTCAGGGACGCTTTGGTTGCAGTGGGCGAGAAAGTCGCTCCACCGTGCTCCAGGTGGAACCGGTACGTCTCTTGTTTTCAGGAGGCGTACCTCCCACCTTTGCACGGCGGTATCTTTCTCATGCCTTGACTGAATGGCCCAGTTCCTGGGTCTATTTTGCACGGCTTTTCATGGAGCACGCATTCATGGCCTCATAAAAAGATGTTTGATGCAATCAGGGTGATGAAAACACCGCCTCGACTGGCGGGTCCCATAACAAATTCGTTCCAATTGGTTGGTGGCGTCAGCGCGTCTTGCCATTACGGGTTGCTCTGCTCCAAGGGTAGAATGCTTGCGGTCTGCAATATGAGATGGGCGCTGTTGGCCGTCCATGAGGCCTCGCCGGTCTCCTGCTGCCGTTGGATGGCCTTTCGGTCAGACCACCAACTTAGTGAGCCGTGCCAAGCAAAAACACAGCCACGAGGTCAATTTGTTTCCCGTCCTCGTTGATCATAGCACCCGTGAGGTAGACCTCCAAACTCGTCAGCCACATCCAAACCGTTGGTCCCTTAGAATCTGCAAGATCGAATGGTTCAGGTAGGGCTGGATGAATCTTGGGTTTGTTCAAGAGTTGGATATCTCTCTGGACGAGCACCATCTCCCTTGCACTTGTGTTTCGGAGAGCCTTCATTACAAGGTTGAGTCGTTGGAGAAGATGGCTCTTGATCCCCTCAAGCACGGAGATACGGTTTACCAGTTTGTTGTTGATCCTCAGCTATCGTCCGGTGCCACCTGGTGTTCCCGCTGCAGACGTCGGTAAGGGCGGCTGGTTTACCGCTGTCGGATCTGTGACCGGGTTGGTCATCGGAGCAGTCGTGGTTGATCCAGCTGCCGCTAGCCTGCCATGCGAGCACTCGCTGTTGCTTCAGGGTTTGCGTGCATCGACACGTTTTGCTCATCCGTTGTCAAAGACCCGCTGCTGGTCTTCAGATGTGTTCGCTCGCTTCACGTCGTGGTTGCAAAGTCTGCTAAGTCTTGACATGCGATATGGGCTGACGGCTTGTGCGAAGTAGTCCCCCGGATGGGTAAAGTAGTCATATGCCTCTCCATCACTCTTGCGCTCTGACATCAAGTGTTATGGTGAACGGAGCATGTATGGTGAACAAGAAGAATTTTTTAGACAGGTTACAGTTTGAGAATTTGGGACACTTGAGCAATGAATAATCACTGATAAGTGTACTTCGATGACAAGTGTCGAAATGATCAAACACATGTATAGTTTTCCGTACCAGACGTACACGAGTCCCCAATTTTTCCGAGTGGGCATTTCTGTTGTTACACAAACACCCCAGCACACGGCGAGACCCCGATTTTCACCCTGATGGCTGAGGACACTTCGGCCAACTGCGCTCGCCCTCCGAAGAACCTTCTCTAACTTTCTGGCAACTTTGACCACTCTTGCAAATCCACGATAGAAGTGACACAACCTTTCTGCTGACTTCTGGACGCACCGAGACGAATCTGGATTTATCGAGATGCATCTTGCATCTTGACCGTCGATCCTCGAAGCCCCCCAATTTCTCGGCGGAGCTTCTCGATGTTGTATTTTGTGCCGTTCCTGTACAGTTTACTTTGACCACTTGGCCGTGTCCATACTCGTGCAGATCCCTCAGGCGGGCAGCCCTGGTGGCACCGGCGCGACGACAGGCGGCGGACTACCAGCTGGGAGCTGGTCGACCACTGTACCAGAGCCCCAGACGCCACCGGGACTGTAAGCCGGGCAGTGCCAACGGCACTGATTACGGCTTGTGGCTTCCTTGAATGTACAAGATGACTGTGGATTTGGAATCTACAGGAAAAACCATGCAAGATCGACCCAAGAACGGGGTCGATCCATCAAGAATTGAGGAAGTTACGCCCGGCCGAAGGTTGGACCGGCCGAGGGGAAAACAGATGACGGGAATTCATCCCCAAGGACCAAGGCTCGACCCTCGGAAGACCCAACAAGGCCGAAGCGCCCCTTGGGGCCCGGATAGTCAATGAGTCAAGGATCATTGAGGGCCAAGGGCGCTTCGGAATGGCGCCCCGATGTGTTATTACCAGAAAGGGCGCTTCGGACGGCCGTCACCGCCGCTAGTGGTGCTGCCAGCTGCAGATTGTCGTGGTTCACGGAAACGGCCATATCTCGGCCGTTCCTCCACGGAATGATGCGATTCTTGGTGCGTTGGAAAGCTGGAAAGATGAGCTACGTGATGCTGAGGCAATAACGCTCATCCCAGGCCTGTATGGAGCCGCGCACGGCTCGGCGACCTCGGGTCGCCTAGGATGTGTCATCATGTACATATAGTCTTGTATGTTGACACTTGAACAACAAGTACAGTTTACTCCCACTGTGCCACACGTATTCCCGTGCTCCCCCAAGACGATCCTACGCTTCCGCAAACCCGGGAAGGTGTGCACCGGCCTCCCCTTGGTCGCCATTGCCGCCGGTTGGTGCCTACACCATCCGGTTGAGGCTAGCAAACCGAGCCCGGTTTACACTTGGTGTCAGAGCCACCCTTGGCTCAGGGGCACAATCATCTACGTGGCAACCTCTCCTGGTCGGCGTAGACCAGCACGCATCTCGTCTTTTTGACGGATTCGTGCCCAAGGCCAACCACGCATTCCGGTGACAAGGCGGTAGCCGGAGGACCCGTTGAGGAAGAAGTTGTACCGGACGTGAAGATGACTTCAACCGGCTCGTCCTCGTTGGCCGCGGCGTTTGACGCGCAAGGCGAAGTAACAGCAGCCGCAGCGTTGCAGAAGTTGCTCGCCGACATGCAGGCCAAGATGGACCTGTTGGAGAAGCAAAACG
>SZWC01008016.1:84841-121306 GCA_023375785.1 Penium margaritaceum
AGAAGTATGCTATGGGCAACAGTATGATTCCTTGCAATTGGACAACTTTGGGGCAATGCCATAGGTGGGTTACGAATGCAAGTTGAGGTGGAGGCGGGGTGGGGAGGGGGGAGGTTGAATTTGGTGAGTGTATAGGGTAATCAATTTCCACGTAACTTCTTGGTGAATTTTTGTGCTTTTGGGAAAGGTGATATGTTACGTCATGTTGTAGGGATGCATTTACATTTGTGTAGGTTGGGTATGTGTCTTCCCAAGAAGTTTTCTTTCATTATAGTATAAGATAGACACTAAACGTTGTGTAAATTCACAAGGTGATTGATTCTTGCCCGACTGGGAAGACCCCTTATGAATGAGCTTCTCTGCCATACGCTATAAAGTTTGTTGAAGTAGATGCTTTAGTTCTTAATGTCACAGTAAAAAGAAAACACAAAAAAAATTATAAGATAGATTGAAGGACAATGCAGGTGGGAAAAAAGAGCAACAAACATCAATGAAACCATTAGGCCATGGCAAATAACTTCAGTAAGAAGCTACTCATGAGAACAACTGTCACCTGAAGTTATTGGTGTCACGCGAAAGGTGGCTTAGTTGTGACGGAAGTGACAAAAAGATTTTTATGTGTTGCTTCTTTGGTTAAAATGAAGACAAACATACAATATCTTTGTTCTTCTAGGATACATCGTCGATGTAGGCTTATGTAGGATGATGGACTACTTTGGGCTCTTGTACGCTTATGTGTGAGCTTCCTGGCTCAAGTGGCAGACTGGGGCGCAGGTGATCTTGGTCATAACCAAACCCCTTAGGGACAAGCAATTGTTGTTATCCGTCTTGAACTACTACTATTGAACTATGAGGAATGCAACATTTCTTTAGTAATGCCTGTTGTTACTAGAGGCAACAGCCAAGAAGGAAATCTTTGGCAGTGGCTGTTAAGAATTTAACATGGTTGCAGCAGTGGCTACTGTTATTGCTGATGGCAGGCGACAGAGGATCGTAGCTATGGAAGTGGTTACTGTTGGTGTTGTGCTGATGAGAAAGAAATATAGAGGAAGTGATGAATTTTTCTATTGCCGAGGGAATTTGAAAAGAAGAGCAATTACAAAAGTACCTGCTACTATTGTTGTGTTGTTGAGAAACGGAAAAAAAACACTCCCAATCGTTGTTGTTGCTAAGCTAGGAGCAGCTACCAATAAGAGCTACTGGTATAATGATTAATGATGTTGCTATGGTGTAGAAAACTTAGCATGAATCTGGCTATAGTTATTGTTTCTGCTACATGCAAGTTGTAACGGAGGGTAGTTATACGAATAAACTCATCTTTTGGTTGTGTGTTCTTAAGGGGACAACATGTTGCTTTTGTTGAACACAATGCAAGGAACGACCTTTTGTCCATAAGTAGCTTGTACAAAATCATTAAGCACTAAATGGATTGCTTCTCTGATTTCCTTTCTGTTAAATTGAATCCAAGAGTGCTTTGATCATCACTTACAATATACACGTTTGATGTTTATCGGAGGAAAGCGTTGCGCAGTAAAACACCAAACCTTGATAATCTTTAAGTCGTCAAAATTTGTCAAAATTACATCCAGCTCAAATTTACCACCAAATCAATTTCAAAAGTTTTTAATTGAATTCAATTTTCTATCCCCAATCATTGTCACATCACGCACAAGGCACTTGGTATGGATTTGTTTAAAAACGTTGCTGTTGCAGTTGGAAAAGATTTTGAGCCCAACAAATTCAAATGCTTGGATTTGAGTTTTGAAGGCCATTCAGGTAATGTAATTCCTGGTTATGTGTTTCAAGATACCTAAATGAAAAATGCGAGAGCAATAAGAATTCAATCGTTTGAAACATCAAATAGTGGAATGGTCATCACTCTTGGTCTCAAACTATAAGCCAAAAAACACACAGTGTAACGGGAGGGCCAGTTCGGCCCTCCCACCTCGCGATACCAAGGGGATGTTTTCGAGCCAACCCTCACTATTGCGAGGGTTGGCCTGTGGCCAGGTACCCGCTAGCTACCGGCCGATTTGCGGCCGGCCGGATGGGTGGCCGACGGCTAGTCAAGTGACCGGGCGGCCACCCACCAGCGAGCCACCGACCAAGCTAGTGGCTCGTTCACTGGCCAGGAGGTCGCGAGGCCTCGAGGGCTGATGCCTGTGGCCTCAAGCCCTTGTCCTCACTCCCTCCTCTCCGCCTCCTCAAGTGAACATGGGGAGGGATAGAGAGCGAGGGAGTGAAGTCTAAGAGATAATACAAGCACTAGTGTAAAATCGTGGGACATGCCTCGCACACACGCTGCCCCGTAAAAGATGAGATTTGATATCATTAGGTACAAACTTTGAGTTTTGTTCACAAAACAATTGTGTAAACTCACTAGTTTGAAGGAATACCCCCCTTTTTTGGGAACCAAAATGAGGGGGCGAGGTAGAAACGGAAATGGGACGCCATAGACTTGAAACATTCAAGTCTCCCTGCACAGGTCATTGATAAAGATTGCCCCCAAGAGTGACACCGAGGGGAAAACCCTCGAGTGAGCTCTAGACGCCACTCTACAATGAAGACCTAAATGTAGGACCTAGAGACTTGACCCGTTATAGTGGTTTTCAGAGCGAGACAACCATCACGACTAAGTGTGCGACAGTTCCTGCGGTTACAAGGGATAAAAAATGCATTGAGCAGCTATAAGAACACAAACACTAGAGAGGGGTGCGAGCTTAAGACTTAATGATCTTAATCACCACATATTGTGTTGCAAAGCTCTTGAGGAGCTCTATTTGGTTTCACCGGCTCCTCTAGGCTTCACCTACTTTCCAAGGGTCTAGGTTGATTTTTTCTGGATGGGCTGGGGAGTGCCTGCCCCCAAACCACCAACTTTTCCCCACTACTCAAGACTCCTTCTCCTACTCTTCAACCAAAAACTGGGACAGTGCCCTTGTCCAATACCAGGGGCTTTCATTGCTTGAGAGAAAAAGAAAAAAGAGGAAGTTGCCACTTTGATGTTTTTTGGAGGCCGCCACATTACCATGGAGCACAAGGAGGGCGCCTCCAAAAAGGCACAAGGCACGCCAAGAAGAGGCCAAGGAAGACTTGATCACAAGAAGACAAAGAAGAAGACAAGATCAGAGGGGAAGGAGCATGTGGGAGTGCAAACGTTTAGCTAGAGTTGACCACCCCTCCTCCTCACCTTTTTTAACGGTGCGCAAATGCATGTAGCTTCTTGATCTTATCCTTGCTCTATTTTTCTAGGTTTTCTTAAATTGCTTAGTGCCGTGAGTCATGGCTTAGGGATTTGCCTAGAATCCATGTGATTGTGTCAACCGTGGGGGTATAGAAAAATAGTGTATTTCTACCATGTAATTGTGCCAGTAGTGGCGGCCTAGACAGATAGAAATGATTTGTATAATTGCCTCACTGATGGTGAGAGCAACCTGATTTTGGGAGGTGACACCTCCTCCAGGCCATGGGATGACCCTCGCAACAGTCTTCGTGGACTAGTTGCATGAGTCACGGAATGACAAGTACCAGGCCGTCCAAGACCAACAAGGGCAAGGTGGTGACGGCCTCACCGCACGCCCTTGGCAGACTCCAAGTCTTGGGAGCCGCCACTACAAGCACGGTTACCAAAACAAGGGCAACCGGTGTCAACGTCGGCGACACCAAGAAGTATGCGGAAGCTGGAACAATGCTCCACGAACATGTCGACGTGCATGTGGGCAACTCCCACATGACGGATGACGTGCTTCAGGAGGACCACTTGACCGTGGACCCCAACAAACAGCACGACGTCGATGATGGTAGAGGCGAAGAGGATCATAATCGCCGCCATCTTTGTGGGATGAACTTGAGCCAGTCGCTTGAGAAGGGCAAGACACTTGGTGGATTGCCTAAAGCTGTCGATAACAACAAGGTTTCGAACAATAGTAAAGACGTTGAAAGCAGCCACACGAGAAGTTCCCATAAAAACAAGCTAGACGACATCACCGAAAAGGCAAATCGCGACGATTGCTCAAGGCTTGCTGAGTTGGCTGCGGAGGCGGCAAACCAACTCAATATCACCACCGACGGTGAAGGTGCGACACCGCCCAAAGGGGTGGGGGCGGACCCCCCTTCCGACGATAGAAGCGCAATGGGGCAAAACAATGCCCACTCGAGCGTCGTGCCTGACAACAATCTCCTAAGGAAGGTGGGACTCATTGGAGGCATGTACGCAAAGCACACCCTCCTATTGTGGGTAAAGGTGCACGGACAACATGAGGCTTTGGAGGCTATCGCACACGCTCTGACGCCATCAGAGTTTAAGTTTGCACCCACGTTGAGAAGAGCATCACAAACCTTGACCCTGATCGCCAACTACAGCGCCTTCCCACTTATAAGGCAACTCGCTGATGCGACGACCTCAACAAAGTGTGATCATGGCCTAGGTGTGGATTCAACGTCAATCGCAATGAGCCATAGGTGTTGATGCCACCGTTAGTGGTAGCGACGACTTGCATACCTTGACGACTTCAGAGACGGTCATGAACATGTTCTTCCTCCACTATATGGAGCTCTTCTCAAAAGGCGTGAAGATGATCGACAAGTTGAATCGTATGGAGCACATCCTACACGTCCACAAGGTGCCACTTGGTCTGTAGGGTGACCTTGCCATGACGCAACTTGAATACAAGCTCTTCAAGCATCTGGTCAAGTAGTGGGGTGAGCAAAAACCACACTTTGAATGGCGGCCCATGTCGTGGGAGGCCTTCTCCACGATTATGCATCAAAAGTACACTCATCGTGAGGAGGCGTAGCGCAACTTCCATAAGATCAAGGACTTCAGGCAGCTGGGTAGGTTGCTCAAAGCCTACTTTACTGAGCTCACCGCACTTGTGGGGTAAGTCCAGAGCTTTAGCGAGGGCGATGGGACTCAGACCATCAAGTAACCAGATTGCATGCTCCATGAGTAATTGCTTGTTGGTCTGGCCAATGAGAAAATAAAGGATATGACAACTACGATGGCAAATGTCTAGGCTTGGACAAGCTCGAGGGCGTTGCACAACTTCATGAGTAAAGTGTATTCAGGGAACGTGAAAAACTGAAGAACTACCCACGAGATGCGAACTTGAGAGGGTGAATCATGGGGGCTACATCATCCGATGTAGACATTCCGTATTTCTCACAAACTTGGCTTGCCATCGTTGAGCCTAGTCATTCAAAAGAGTAAAGGTAAAATTTTCATGAATTTCAAAGACATCTCACAGGTGTTCTTGTGAATGTATTGGCCGACACTGGAGGGGATGACTCCTTTGTTTGCCTTGGCTTCACCAGACTACTGGGCCTCAAGTGCAAGCCATCAAATGGTGCAATTTGTTTTTGTGACAACTGTGTGGTACCCATGGTTTGTACATGTAAAGAAAAAAAATGTATTCAAGATTACACATAGAGCGTCACATTGAACGTACTCAACCTTGTTGACCCATTCAGCGTGGTGGTAGACGATCACTGGCTCCGTGACAACAAGGATCTGATGTGCTTTGAATCTGAACGCTTCATCCTTTGGCTAGGACAGTGTCGGTTTACAATGATTCCAAGTACGCCATTGTCACCGACCCGAGTAAAAGTCCAACCACCTTGTGTACAATGTAGTTGATGAGACAAAGTCCACAAGGGTCTTGATGTTTCTTGGCGCAGTTGTAGAAAATGGAGGATGACATTAAGGAAGACACTCCATAAGAGATAGAATCTCTATTGGCAGAGTTATTGAAGGCATTCACATACCAACTGGCTGGGCTTCCACCAAAACAATACATGGGCCACACTAATGTACTATCATTGGAGGTGACCCCTCTGTTTAGACCTATGTATTGCCTTAGCAAAGCGGAGAGGCGAGAGGTCGGATGCCAAATCCATGAGTTCCTTGCAAAGGGTTGGATCAAACCATGAAGTTTGTCGTATGGTGCGTTGATCCTTTTTGTGAAAAAAAGGATGGTGGTGTATGCATGTGCGTAGACTACCAGACACAGAACAAGCTATTGAGTAAAAATCAGTTTCCCTTACCACAGATTGAGGACCTGTTTGACCAAATCCAAGGGGCAACATTCTTTTCATCCTTGGATTTGTCTCAAGGGTACCATCAAATCTGCATTACTGAAGATGATGTTCCCTAAATCGCATTTCGATGCACATGGGACACTATCACTTTTGATTTTCATGTTTTGGACTAACAAACTTCCAAGGAACATTCGAAGGATGAATGCACCAAATATTTGCCAAGCAACTCAGCCAGTTTGTCTTGGTTAACCTAAACAACATCCAGATTTACTCCAAATCCATGGAAGAGTAGGTAGAACATCTGCACAAGTTACTCGCAATCCTTCAAGAATAAAAGTTCAGTGCAAACTAAGAAAGTCTAAGTTTGCACAACATGAGTTTGAATACCTTGGACACATAGTCGGCAACGAAAGTATCGGTGTCGACCCATGAAAGGTCCAAGCCATATGCACTGGCCACACCAAGAATGTGTTGGGAAGATTTGGTCTTTCCTTAGCCTTGCAAACTATTTGTATTGGTTTATGCAAGGGTATTTGGACTGGGTAGCGCCGCTAACAAGGCTCGCGTGAAAAGATGTGTATTGGGATTTGACTTCTGACTACGAGATTAATTTTCTCAAAGTCAAAGATCTTCTATCCATAGAGCCCATCTTAGCTCTTCCCGACCCATCGCAACTGTGGGAGGTGCTATGTGATGTGTAGATAGTATGAATTTGAGGATTCCTCGTGCAAAATGGTCACCCACTTGCATATAAGAGCCAGAAGCTCATCTTTGTCAAGGCACAGTACCCTGAAAAACTTTGAATTTGATTATTTAGCCGTTGTATAATGAATTCAACAAGTTTTTTACTGGGTTCAAATTAATTTGGTGGCATGTATGAATTTGACAAAAAACCATAGGGTGCACTTTGAATTCGACGAAAGCCCTTGTTCAATTTTTCATTTCGACAAAAAAGCTGGCCGCTCGAGTTTTTTAGCGGTCAAAACTCGACCGTCGGCACGCTGGATGCCACGGAAGGGTCCTTGCCACTGTGGCAAGGACCCTTCCATGGCATCCAAAGCCATCAAAGTGGTCATGAACGACATTCAAACACCAAAAACAAGGGAAAAAAAACTTAGGAAAAAGAATGTCCGAGGCAAAAGTATAATTGGACCTGGAAAAAAAAAGCAGATGGCTAGGGGTAGAATGTTGATTTCAACGAATCAATTCCAGAGTTAACTTAGTGGTATCTATGAATTCAATGAAAGTTCCTTTTCGAAAAAATTCAATGAGGCCAAAAACAGTTAACATCAAAATCAAAGTTTTTTAGGGTATACACTTGGGGATCAAGAGCTTCTCGTGGTGGTACATGCTTTCAAGATGTGGCGTTCCTACCTCAAGGGCGTTGAAGAAGGTGTGACGGTGGTGTGTGTCTAACCACAACCCATTGGTGTTTCTCCAAACGGAACCATACCTATCTAGATGACAAGCGCGTTGGAGCAAATACTTGAGCCGATTCTTTTTCACGTGCGAAAATCGCCCAGGATGCATCAACGTGGCTGATCCACTAAGCCGACAACCTATGGGAAAAAGCAACCACACTGGTCAGTGGGTGTTTTATGGCCTCTGTGACAACAACCGTGCTAATACCACATCCCTTTGTACCTCTACAAGAACCACCTTGAGAGATTATCCACCACAACGATTTTGTAAACAGGATTCGTATGGGATACTGTGTAGATTTTTGGTTTCAAGACTCTCAAAATCTAGACAATTAGAGACTGGTGGAGGCAGTAGGAATCTTTTGGTGCGGAGAACAAGTTATTGTAAGAGCCTTAGGAGACCTTCAAGCCCATGTTCTCCCCCACTTCCATGCACGTCATATGGGACCTCGTACAACCACACATGCAGTCTCAAACGACTATTGGTGGCCATGATAGAGTGTGGATTTTTGCACGTATTGCATGAGGTGCCACCCATGTCTTTGAAATAAGGCTAGTTGCAAAAGGTCTACTAGAATCCTCCAACACCTTCCCATTCCTGGGGACCATGGGAGTGTGTAAACATGGACGTCATTACCAGTCTTTCGGATATGGCCTGTGGCCACAATGGAATACTTGTGGTTGTGCATATTTTGACATATATGACACACTTGATTCTAACAACCATGAATGTGAACATAGAGGAGAATGTTTGTCTCTTCTTTGAGTGTGTTGTGAAGTACCACTGCTTGCCCTTTCACATTATCTTTGATTGAGATAGAAATTCTACTAGTATGCTTTAGCAAAAGATGCACGATTACATCATCATAGAGTCACAAATATCAACAACACTTCACCCTCAAAACGGCAGACAAATATAATGCATGAATCACACTCTAGAGCACATGCTCCATATGTGTGTGGACCCTACCACGAATGACAGGGACGAATTCCTAGGACCATCATAATTTACAATGAGTGTCATGGTGAACGAGTCTACACGGTTAACACCGTTTGTGTTGAATAGTGGTTGGTGTCCAGTGGTGCCCTCTTCAGTGGTGAAGAGTGGGAGTATAAGAGGAAAGTTTCATTATCATCAAGCCTTTGCCAAGTGCATACAATCCTAGTTATAGAAGGCAAAGGTGGACCTTGAAGTTGCTTGGCAATATTAAAAGACATATGTCAAAAAACGTCGTCGTGAGGTTTGGTTTCACATTGGTGAAAAAGTGCTACTTACCACTAATAATCTTTGGCTAAAGTTGCTAAGGGTACAACAACTCCTATTCAACTGGATTGGGTCGTTTCCCATCATTGCATGCATCGTGCAAGTGACATAGTGATTGCTGCTTTCGACAAGTATGAAGATACATGACGTGTTTCATGTAAGCCTACTGGATCCATACACGTCAGAAAACGTTTTTCAACTACCATCGTTTGTCCTTGATGTTGACGACAAAAAAAAAGTTCTTCCTATACTCCAAAACCAAGAGCATAATCTCCTGTCATTGGCTGTTAGGGAGTACCCAGGTCATTGAGCCGGTTGTGGACCTAAACATAACTCATGCGAGCCCAAATTTCACTTGCCCATAGGGGTGGTCAACAAGTAATGGAGCAAGCTGGCTACTTGCACAAATTGACGCATGGTGGAGAGCACCAGCTGAACATGGAAAAAGTGAACAACATTATAGAAGAGCAACATTAATGGAGTGCAAGCATAAGAGTTTGGGAACGTCGAACATTGTTGTCGCATAGACGCTACAACCTAAAGCCTAGAGGGGGGAGGCCACTAGCCATTGTGTTCATTAAGCTACAGCTTAGGTCCTAGTGCCATGTACTTGTTCGTGTTTTGCTTATGATTAAACATATCATTTTCATTTCAAAATGATGAGGACTCACTATCTGACACTCTCACTTGTTCATGAGCCCGGACAATTCATAACAAGTGGGCAAGAACGTAGCAGGAGGACGTGTTTGGCCCTCCCACCTTGTGATAGTGAAGGGGTGGTTAGAAGCCACCCTTTGGTATCACGATGGTTGGACAGTGGGCAGCCACCCGTTGTTTACCTGCCAATCCGCAGCCGGATGGGTTGGTGGCTGGCGCCCAGCCAAGTGACCGGCCGGCCACCCATTGGTGACCCTCATTTTGCCAATCAGGCTAGTGGTTTAATCAGCAGCTAGGAGGTCGTGAGGCCTCAAGGGCTGAGGCCTATGGCCTTGGGTCATCGTTCTTGCTCCCTCCTCCTTGCCTCCTCAAGTGAGCAAGGCAAGTGATAGAGAGTGAGGACGTGATGAGAGAGAGAGAGATAATACAAGCGCCGAAACAATATCGCCGGATGTGCCTCGCACGCAATGATTTGATATTGTCACGTAAAAGGTGTAAACTGAGTTTTCTTGGTGCAAAATTTGAGTTTTGTTTACGGAAAAACTCATGCACACACACGAGTTCAAAACAATACCCCCTCATTTGGGACGCTGAATAAGAGGACAAGGTAACATTCGAAATGGTCCTCTGAAGATTTGAATGATTAAAGTCTCCCTACACGAGTCGTTGATGACAATTTCCCCAAAGAGTGAAGAGGACGGGAAAACTCCTTGAGCGAGGAAGCCATTATGCAAAATCCGACAATGATGTAACCGCAGGAGCTAATACTCTACATGTTGCACATAGCTAGCCCCCTCATAAAAAGGAACCAAAGATCCTTTGTCATTGAACGCAAAAAATTTACTACCCCTTTTCAATAAACTATAAATAGTTCAAAAGTACCAAAACATTCATTGATTTATGGAACAATTCATTAATCAAAATCAAAGTTAGTTGTTTTCAACCAAGTCTAAGAATTGACAAATTCTTCCTTGAACATTCATTTATGGGTGCCGTCGTTTTGAGTACCCTACTAATCGTGATATTTGATATTAATCAATCTTTGGAGAATTAGTTTGGAGAATCATTTCTTGCTGAATTTGAAGGTAGCACCAGATTGATTCAAACACAAAAGATGGTATTCAAGATGTCACGAGAGAAACCTTGTCACAAGATTTTCTGTTTGAGTGATGTGGAAATAGAGGTAACAAGAGTTATTGCCCCTAGTCTCCGATTTTGTCATCGAAGACTATTTAACCACACGTGTGCGACAAGTGGTCTGACAATTTGCATCATCGAAGCATGCCAGACGCATTGCTTTATTTGTCCATTTGGTCGAGTTGGACTGTGGGCTGGTGGCGATAGTTGGCATGGAAGATCGCATGCCTAATCGCATGATTTGGTTGGTTGCAAGCATTGCGCACTCCATGTTATATCCTCCAAGCTCGAAGGACTATGTTCGTTCGTCTATTTCAAGCAGCACAAAGGAGTTTACCAGGTCGGCATGTTAAAATTAAACTACCACATATCTTAGTTTGTTGAAATGAAAGGGATTATCAGTTCTATTAAGCCCACTTCGAGATTAAAGAAACCTAAAATAACTTCACATAAATAAACAGAGTTTATGATCATTATGGTATGGGGATGAAGGTGTAGAGAGTGATTGGTTAGAATCATACATTAATGTTTCCTACAACGAAAGAGATCATTGGTTTCTTATGTAAGTAAATGAGTTACTCACTTGAGACCCCACATACTTCATGTCCATGCGCATGTGTATGGACATGTAGTAGCCCATTATATCTTGCAAATGAAATGGAGCGCTTATGCAATGGATTGGAGTTTGGTACCTAGAAATGACATTGTGCTTCTTTTTGTCAGCAATACATATAAATTATTACCTTTTCTCACGGGGCGATTGGTGTTGTTGACTGTTGTGGTATTTGAAGCTGTTCAAGCATACATCATTGATAATGTTAGAAAATTCACCGCTGATGTGAATTTTGCACCCACTATCCATCTCGTCGAACATTGTTTGTGTGTGTGGGACTTAGAAAATGGTCAATATTGGACTTGTTATCTTGAGTTTCATGTTCTTATGAATTTCATGATGAGTTTCATGACGTGATATGGTCTAATGACTTTACAAACTTTCAAATGCCTGAAGGAAGCCCCAAGGCCCGTTAAGCCTCCTGTGTAACATCAAAAGGGCTAGAAACATGGGGAATTGTACCAGAAAAAATCTTTGTTCGTCCATTTAAGCTGTTTAGTAAGATTTCATGTACGTTCAGCTACAAAGATGGCCAACACTAATTACTACTTTTCTTCTCAGAACGTCATGCCCTCACGAACTCATTTCCCCCTCCCCCTCACGTCTTCCTTACCATCATCAAGCATAGCAATCCATTTATTGCATCACGTGTTTTTTTAACACGTACACACCAAAATTATCCAAATGTGCATATCATTTGAATTTGTTTTGAGCCAACCAGGAAGGGTTTTAGAACAAGCATCAAGGCTAGATTGAAAATCATGATTGCAAAGTGTAAGCCTTGGGAAATATAGAAATTGACATAATATGTACTTTTCTTTGAGTAGATTTTTCATATGCCAAGAGCCATCTTACGATAGGAGATTTTGCACATGTTTTGTGCAATTTTGTGAGCTAAGGCACAAGTTAGCTACATCTTTATCCAAAAGCAAAATTAACACATTTAAATCAAAGTGAATATATACTAAAGATATGATGGTAAACTAAACGGGTCAGGATTCTGAGATGAGACGTGGACAGATATCTTAAGTATGAAGGGACACTAAATGGGAGATCACATCATGCATCGGTTTTGAATACTTTTTATAGAGTGGCTCACAAACATTCGGAGAGAATGACATTTTTATGAATTTCATTTAAGCACACAAATTTCTTTAGTCACTCGACAAAAATGTAAGATCTTCAATAGGCAGAGTAACGCATACATATGCATGGTCTCACAACCACTTTCTACGCACAGAGTACCACATAAAAATTTTCATCACTAACAAAGAATCCACATAACCTGTAGGAAGTTGCAAAATGGAGGTTTCATGCCCATTTTTATTGAGGCTTAAGTATTGCAAATAGCTCTAGACAAGTGTACAACACGAAAGAATGTACATCTCCTTTATTCCAAGGAACTTGACCCTAGTTAAAATGTTTCACATCAAGACATTTTTGTTTACATGAGCAACCGAGAAGATCCATGATGGCCTCTTTGTGTGAAACTTGGTGTTATTTAATTTGGATATTCATGTTGAACGTTTTGCATTTTTATCACTATCTTTATATAATCCAAAGGAAATGATAAGCATGTCCAGTTACGCATGGTCATGTTTAAGATGTGTACACATAAATGACTTAGAAAGAAATCAAGGCATACCTTAAGTGTTGCTTGGTTTGTGTTGTGTCCTTTTTTCTCCAATTGTATTCGTATAGAATTCTTTCTTGAATTTTTTTGTTGTTCAGGTGCAAATTACACAATGCTTCTATTATATTTCTTCCTTAAATATCCTCTGCATGAGAAAGAATTGTATGGAACATGAACAATACAAATGGACAACATGTCTTAAATGGTTCACAACACAACTTCATCCTCCTCCTCTACCCCCTTTTCTTTGTACATGATGCGGTCATACACTGCGTTAGCAAGGCAATAAAAGTCATGCTAGAATGCACATTTGATGCCTGCATGAGCCATTGCGTTATGCACCTTGTTGGCGTTTGAGTTGATGTCATGGCACACTGGCATCGAGCGCTTACATGCCTCTTTGTTTACTATACACATGCCTAGAACTAGCAGATCAGTTGCACAAGTTTTATCCTTAACCCACATTAAAGTAGTCTTCCATAGTTTTATTTCATGGTAAGATGATGTCAACATAAGATAACTTCACTTCGGGGGTGTATCCCACAAGAACATACATAGGATGCATGTGAGGGGAGTTTGTGCATAATCAATTACAAAATTTTGCCCCACTAAGGGTGTCATCCCTGAAGAAAGAGGAGCATATACGTTTTGTCCACATATAGGCCATAGTGAAGCTTCTGGCCATATAACAGGGCTACACGATGAATCGGACCCCCTCCATGGTGCTCTCTCTGTTAGCCCAATGCTTTGGCATTTGACACAATAGCATGCTTCAGTCGAGTGATTCACATTCGTGGGGCCCCATCACATGTAAGCAAAGTTCACTGGTGTAATGGAAATTTGCCTTCAAAAGCCATGGTGACTACGCATGGTTGTCCTCAAGGTTGATAACCCACGTGTACCATGAATGTTTTAGTGTATAGGTGTGATCTACAGTTGTGGTGAATTACACCGTTGATTCATTGGCACTGATGCGGGAGGTGACAGAAGTCAATGCTTGAGATAGAGTTCCTCCACAACCCTCCTCTTCTCTTTGTCCAACGCTCTAGGCTTTTCAAGAGTAAACAACTTGCATAGGTAATTAATAGCCACATCCAACATCTACTGATCCTGCTCTATGCAATGCTCTACAATGGTTGATGTACGGTTGTTCAACGAGGTGGATGTTTTGGTGGCACACTAAGGAATTTGTGATAAAAAAAGCAATAATGGTGATGTTACAACAATTTTGAATGAGGTTGACCGAGGGGTCTCTGTCTTTCGTTTTGGTGAGATGGTTGATGCATGCTTGGGAAGAGAGTCATCCTATGTGAAGATGATGGGCTTTCCTACACAAAAACAAGGGCATTTATCATAACTAGGATACAGGGGCATGGGATGTCCGAGCATAGACTCCAAATACTTGACGCTTAAGTACTGAACAATGACATAATCTAGTGGTATTGTTTGCAAACTAACATGAAATCTATAACATTTACGATTTTTTTTTCAGCCTCACGCATGATGCATGAACAGATTCCTTCCTGAACACAAAAGCACCATCATCTGTGCAAACCAATGATTTCAATGACTAAGCGATCTTGTAATCATTGATTTTCAAGCCCAAAAAAACAAACAATGACCCATGATATCAAAAGTAAGGGACACCAAAGAGTTGGCCTGGCCCTCTCATCGATAATTGATATTTGATTCATCGTAAAGGAAAAGCTTAAGCACACATCAAATAGTACACAACTAAAACTTGGTCCAAATTATGGAAAACATGCTTCACTCAATTCTAGACATCAAATAAAACATCACCTGGTTATATTACCTACAACCACCTTGTTGTGCAAACAAAAAAAGTTAAAATTACATTTTTTTTCCAATTCATTTGGCTTCTACTCCAAGTATAGTATATTCAGAAGTTAGCAATTTGCTAAAACAAAAAAATTCTAAAAAACATGTAAATATTCCATTTAAATTTCCATGATTATGATCTTCTAAAAGTTGGAACAAATGGATGCTCTAATGAATGTTTCACTTGAGGAAGGAATTAAATTCTTACATGCACAAAATTCTGAGATGATTTTTACTTTTGAAGAAATTTTGAACAAAAAACAAATGAATTGATGTAATTTAATGCATTTCTCATCATGTTTTTATACCATGATATTAGTTGAAGTTTTTTTGTCTGGTTGAAAGGAAATCAATGGTGTACCCATTGAACTATGCATTCATAGGTGTTCCTTCAGTCTGGCAAGGATTTTCATGATTTCTAGGCTGAAACACTTATATAAAACTGGTTGTGGAGAAAATCATTGTAAAATGCCAAAGTAAACTAAGGGTAGTCCGTTCTGTGAGTTCTAACAATAGCATATTCATGGCATTTCACTATCTTTAGAAATGTTTCTTGAGAATAGTCATGTTTTGTGTTTCCATCATTACCTTCTTCTAAATATGTTGGAATAATTATGATGAAAAAAATCATAGCATAATCGTTATGTTAGCAAATAAAATGGCTTTTCATTGTATTGCAACATAACATTCCTCGTTATTTCATTTGGTCAGCCACATAATGAATCACGATGTGTGAGGTTTTTCTTCTAAGGGTCCTTTTTCTTGAATGGACTCAGGGGCACCCTTGTTTTCTTTACCCTACTTAATCTATTTTTAGCTTGTAAGCACTTTTTAGTGCAAAATAAGGATTCCATGACCCTTTTGAGATCTCCATTATCTCACATGGCTTGTCTGCAGTGAGTGCATATTTTTGTGTCCCTATTTGCGTCTGGAAATTATGGCACTGGAAGTTTTTGAATGCCTTGCGCTCAGAACATGTTTTATGCTTGGCTATGATCCGGAGGCACTTGCTTTTGACCCTAACGGGCTGTCATATGTACCTATTCTCCAAGTGCCGTGACATTATCAAACGGTACTTTGTAAACCGTACTACAAACGGATTTACCTCCAACACTTTGCATGCCACGCGGCAGTGCTGACACATTTGAAACAGGAGACGTGCAGTGAACAACATCAAATCAGCACATTGATGTAACCGTTTAACGCAACTTAAGCAACCAATCGTGAGCGCTTGCCCAAGCCGCAAAGGCGACCGCCAACCTCGTCAGTCAGTGTCGAGAAATATGGGCAAACCGCGACAAAAGCAATATCTCATGCGTGACTCGATTGCGTCCTAAATGACAAGCAGGCACACGAGCGCTTCCATCGTCAGGTACTTTCGCATCCTACCCTTACCGTTACGGAAGATATGACAAAACCACGATTGCGGAACGTAAACACTTCCATACATGCAGTGCAAAATAGTCACACTAATCACATCTACGCCAATGATGAAATGTCAAGAAGGGTAAATTCTGCATCACAGTGAAATATTTACAACATTCATCCAAACTACGATTAAATAGAAATTTAACAGAAAAATAGCAAAACAAATTTCGTTTGAACAATTTTCAATACATGATTTCATAACATATCATTCCAATTTTGTACATGTTCTCATTGTCTATGTCATGGACCACGAATGATCGGATTTGTTTCAAAAACTTGAAAATAAATATATGTTTTTTGTTATTTGTCACAATTCACCCATTGAAAAGAGGAATTCATTAACCTTTGCATTTAATGACAAATTATGGAACATGAGGGTAAAACCCGGAGGAAAACAATTAAAAAAAGAAAACAAACATTTATTGCATGTAGGGTTTTCATTTTTTAGGAAACTGGAAAACAATTATGCAAAAACATATTTTGGATTATCATTTTTTTATTACTTACAGTAGATACACGATTGTTTTTCTCATAATTGAAGCAAAAGATTTTACAAATAACACGAAATCACCCAAAATATATCATCTTTGATGACAATTACCCTTTCATTTGTGAAATAAGAAATAATATATTATGGTTCACATTTTTATGCCTCATTGTTTTTTCATTTCTATACTTTTGTCTATTGTTAAACATAAGACAGGTTTCCTTTAAAACATGATACATGCTTTAAATACTTCCATGTAAAATTTATGATTAAAACTTTTCAAAAGGAGAACAAAATGAGTATTTGCAAATGTAGGTTACTTGAGATAACAAAACCTTTTAACATTTTCATCAGTTTTCTTTCATTCATAAGTTCATAAATACCTTAAATTTCATTATAATACTAGTTTATGATTTAGATTAATTCCTTATTCCACTAGGATAAGGTTTTTTATGTTTATTGGGGCTTTGCTAAAAATTGGTTTAATAGCTAACATTTTGAATCAAAAATACCCCTTCCATCAATTTTGTGATTTAAAACAACGCAAGAATTCTCTAATGCATAAGATATTAGAAATTATACCATTTCCCCTTTCCTCCAAAACACAAGTGTGTTTCATCATTGATAAAATTAAAAAGCGTAATACACATTGATTAAGAAGCAAAAAGCTAGATTCTCAAGATAAGAAAATGGGCTCATTTTATTTGTCATTTTTAACTTACACAAGTCCCTAAACTCTACATAATGGAATTTCCAATTTCACATTCATGGCTTCATAGATGTTCAACTTCACATGCTTACAACGATTGACCAAGGGCATTTGGCCAACTCTTTTAACATCCATTGCTAAGTTGCATAACCTTCAAGGGGGTTCGACAAAAGTTTGACAACATTTGGTAAATAATGTCAAGTTCTTAATGATTTCAGTTGAATTCATGAAGAAACGAAATTTTGATGAAACCATTGTATACCTTACATGCCCAACTTCAAAACGTAACATTTTCAAATAGTCAATCATAGCATGACCTTACACTTGTACCTACGTTGAAGCACCAAAAGCCCAACATATGCATCATTCATATTCTTGACATTGTTTCGCCTGTGGATTAATCACTTGAAAAGTTCTAATAAAATTGGACTTACTACATAATACAAAGAATCCACTTGTCCGAAATCCCAGAATATTTTGTTTTCGAGGACCTCATCCTAAAAATCAATCTATTTGTCACTCAAATTAAAACTCTTCTCGAAATGGCGACAAATCCATTCCTTACGTTGCAAGGGTCCTTCATGGGTCCACCATTTAAAAGATTGCAAACCTTGTCGCAACAATGATGAACACACTCAAGCAAACTATAGAAGAGCAACATTATGTGAAAAACACTGTGGCTATGGAGGATGAGGAGTGCATGAACATTGATACAATCATCGTGGGCAACATCATCCTTTCAATATCATGGCAAAATTGCGATGAACCTTCTGACCAACCTAATGATAAACCCCTCAAATTTGGTTTATCCTGCACCCCCGTCACTACCTCTTTGACAGACATCAAGCATAAAGGGAGGTACTAGCCCACATGCACAATCAATAAAGAACATTTGTGGAAACGTTCTTGAATGAAGATCCTCACAACCCACATTTTTAAAAATTTAAACGTCGTAGAAGAGGCCCTTTTCATTTTTGTGCATGTGAAGAGTTTCTCATAAAGGAAAAATCAATGATATTAACTAAACCCTTCAGCACTTCATGAGCACTTCATTAGTTGTTTGATGACAGTGAATCGTAGGACTTATCAATTAAGAGTAGTTTCTTGCTGATTCATCATTATGGAGTCAAGACTATTTGAAGGAATTCAACTTCACAACCTTACCATTATCACGCATGGTTTTGACTTTCTCGTCTAATTCAAAAGTACCCAATGAAAATGGCTTTTGCATTTTGGTCTAATCAAAGAAAATCAGCTTATCAAGATGAACATCTTATGCAAGCTCTTTATCATCGATGAACATAGGCGTATTGTATACTTTGGAGATAAATCAAAACTTGCACCACTTTCGTATGCCATAAGAGACATGTAGCTGCATTGTGCATTTTGCTAGCTATATAAATGAAGCATATTTAGAAATTCATACATTTTTTTGCTAAAATCAAACATGGTTGTCAATAGTCCAAGGTGGAGCTGTGTAGTTGATGTTTTTGTGAAATCATTGGTGACAGCATAACAAGTGTTTGGGCATCCAACTTTACTTTTGAGAGAGAAATGGTGTAGTAAAAAAACATTCTTTGGAGTTAAATTTCCTTGATCACAGTGATTAATGGATGAGTTGAACTTGTAAAAGGTAAGGTAATAGTTTGTTTTACTATTGCAAAGGACGTAAACAACCCTAAAAGGAGGGATATTTGTGAGAAAATGTGATGATCAAAAGAATTAGAAAGGGTAAGAGGAAACAATGAGGTTGCATTGTTGTCAGAATATCTGATGATAAGCAAATGTTTATTCAACAGGCAAACATCTTTGCAAACAAAGGTTCTTGATATTGTAAAGTTTCACAAGGGATACAAGGAATTCCACTACCATGCACCAATAAAAGTACGATAGAGGTATTGTAATAGTTGTAAAATTGTTGTAGAATTTTGTTTGGAGGAGATTTGAACAGATGTTTACACAATGACATTTTTTGATGTTGAGGTTTCATACATTATTAGGATTATTCAAAGGAAATTGCATATTTTCATAATGTAACAATTGAGTTAATGTGCCCCATTGGCGTTGAAAAGATTATTATGGAGCTTGATTGTAGTAGATGGATTATATTAATTAACATGAATAGCATGTGTAGTGAAGCAAAACATTCATGCATAGCTACATCGCTAGGAGAAAAAGAAATCCATATCAGGACAAACAACCCATGAGAAAGTACGTACATGAAGAAGCATAAG
The DNA here is from genome assembly GCA_023375785.1 of Penium margaritaceum. Classification (NCBI taxonomy): domain Eukaryota; kingdom Viridiplantae; phylum Streptophyta; class Zygnematophyceae; order Desmidiales; family Peniaceae; genus Penium; species Penium margaritaceum. Next base: position 104,300 of record SZWC01008016.1, read on the forward strand.
TGCACGGAGTAAAGAAAGTAGGAGCTGCCACATATAAGTAACCAATAACCGTGGACATGGCCAAGAGGTATCTGAAGGCAGTGCTCAAGTATGGAAGATAATGCGAGTAGTATGGGGCTTCAATGGGTATGCCATCTAACTAGGTAATACCATTGGCCTGAACATGGAGGAAGTTTGTATTAGTAAAATCCTTATGAGAATGACAACTTTGATCAACGTCTGACTAAGCTCTTTGGCAACATGACGAATGTAGAAAATAACTATGGACGTGAAAATTGGGAAAATACAAACTCGCTATTGCAAATGTTTCAAAATCTTGAGTATTCTTGTGCTCTTACGACTGTTTATGTTGATTTTTGAAGGATTTGTTTTCATTATGAGAGCTTCTCTATAAACACATGAAAAAATGATGAAGGAAAGATCAAGAGAAATCAAACAGAATGCGTTCAAAACATTTCTAAACTCTCTTGATAAACCACCACACCATCCTTACAACTCGCACATCTAATGGTGGACGACATCTTTGCCAAGAAGAAGTACGATCAAAATGTTGTATAGCTTTTCCATCGACATAATTTTTTTTAAAGAAAGTTAAGATGCGTGTATTGTGAGTACATAACGAGCAAAGATGTTTAAGAACGTGTTACTTGAGAAAATTTCACTAATAGTATTCGTCACATTAAAAACATGGTGATGCACTTTGGAATTTCCTTGATGCATCATTTGTATGAACGATCGCATCTTGAAATGGCATAGGAGCTACAAACATTTACATCGTTAGGAAAGTGAGTGCATGGGATAACTTGAGCATGATTCCCAGTAAAACATGAAGTACAAGTACAAGGAAACAAAATCTTTTCGATCTCTTACTTGAAAGCCTATTTTAATGTCTGAGAATGTTATGTGTAAGTAGTAATGGATTAGTACCTTCTTTGATTGATTGGTAAGGATTATAAGGAGCTTGATAGGTTTGAGATGACCAATTTTCGGTTCAACAACCCCTAATGACAACGCCAACCTTGTCGAAGTGGTGTGATATCTATCATAAGCAAAAATCGTGTTCACACTACCAGTTGGATTACTCCAACCCCTATTTGTTCAAACAAAACCAGGAACTGATACTTGAATGGATTTTTACATAAGACTAGGTACCACTTAGAACGTTTATGACGCCATCCTCCTTGTAATGGATAGATTTTGGAAAAGGTCTCACTTCATCTTGATAATGAGCACCGTCACTGCAAAAGGAACACGTTTGTTCTCCAGTAGATTATCTTGTTCCAAACACCATGATCAAGAGAACGATATTTGTTTGATGTGTCTTTTTTGGCGTGAAGTATTTGCGTGTTATGGCAATCAAATTCGGGCATTGAATGTATTCCAGAATCAAACTAACGCGCAAATACTGTGAATTTTTTCGATGCAGGAGTAGCATTTTTGTACAATATGTGAGCCCCACGACTGTGATTAGGCACTTAAGCTACTTAGCACTTTCCTCGCATACTAAGCAATAATTGGGTGCATTACGGGTACAACTGGTTTTTCTAGTGGGTTTGCATTATGTTCCTATCGTAGTAATTGAGCCACATATTCAAAGCCATGCTCCTGAGATTGTTATCCACTAGAAGCACTATGCAAGGTTTTAGAACAAATATTGTAGAAACTTGTAAATGCACAAGGAGTTATGAAGAGAGTTGTTGATGGAAACCACAACCATAACATGATGAATGCTTACGATTTTGTCTTCCATAACTAAGAAAACATCATATTCTATTGAGAATACTTTTCGAAATTCTAACCATCCTCGTTCTCAGTATTTGAGATTGACCATCTGATAACCCGTACTACCCCATAAATTTGCCTCTTTGACTACATGTATTTCCATTGTGCCTTCCACAACAGCAAGCTCAAACATTACAAAAATCGTAGTGTTGACTTTCTCAATAGATACGTTACACCTCCTCCTATCATTCAAGTGGTTGGGGATATGGATTCCATGATTCAGGACATCTTTGGATATTGAAATTGTGGAGAAACGACAAGGTATACAAGTTGCATGACTAGGAAATTACATATGATTATTAGGAAACTCACATCATCCTCCTAGATGTTGATAATTTCATTGACACCTTATGTTATAATCATTGGCTTTTTACACATGAAGTGTGTTCAAATAGAGGGAAGTGTTTTATTTGAGTCCTTAAACTCTAGAAGTGGTCATCGTTTTCAGTACAGTCATGACTCCGTACATGTGTGCCATTAAATCTTCATATCGTCTTGTTATGCTCATTATTGTCAACATTTTGACTTCTTGATTCCATTTAAGAAGATTTCAAAAACTTTAAACACCTTCTTAAATGGTAGACAGAAGTTTCATATGTTGTCCCAAAATCTTGATCTTGTTAAGTTGAGTTCTTAATGGTGTTGGAACTTTATAAAAGTGCACCCTTTCATCTCTTACGAGTTACAACCTCATCCCTAAACTTGTGTATCGACAAGTTTATTTGGAATCCAGCAAATAAGTAAGCATTGAATCTAAAATAAATACATACTACATGTAATCCTTGATAACTAGGAAGTCATGTAAGGAATGAATGTGCGGGCCCTAGTGACATGAATTGATGTTGATGCTATTTAAAAAACGTTTGCACATAAGAATAAAGTTTTGTATACACCAACTGATAAGTGTAGGAATTTACGTTGTATCCACAACTTTGTTATCAAAGTACACTTAGTGCATTATATAAGTCATCCCTTTTTCCAAACCGTTTGATTTTATTTTGTCTCACACCTTATCCTTGTGAACCACCCAAGTTCTATTTTTCATGAGAGTTTTTTCATAAGGATGAATGATGCTATTTAGTTTTGGGTATATGGAGATGAGGCTTATTCTTCATTTCGTAGGTCTATTGTGTTTCTGGCCTAGTTTGTACTAGGCGGACACTTTTCTTTATGCATTTCGAGGATGATGTCAAGATGTGAGTAAATTTAAAATGCTCATCAGTTTTCTATGTTTTTGATAATTTTCTCCCAATGTTTCAAGAAGATGATATTTGGATTTTAATTTTTTTTGGTGTGAAATGGTTTTGCGAAATGCTTCTACTTCTTTGGTTTTTATAATTTTGTTTTCCCCTATTTTTTATACTCATGATGTGTTTAAAATACTCAGTTAATTATTTCAATTTTTTTTAAATGGATATTTATTTCAATTAATTTGGGAAGGAAATGGAGCTTTCTTGCTTGGAGGCATGCTAACGTTTCAAGATGAAAAAAGAAGGTATCAATGTGCCTCAAATGATGTAAAATCGACCTTGAATTTCAAAGAATAGATGACCTTTGATGATGGTTGATAAAGGATGTTTGTGCTCTTACAATTGGGAAACCTGTGTTGAATCATGTCTGGGATGTACTCTTGTTTTTTAGGACTCCTCTAAGAAAACCATGAACCTTGAATTCAACTGTGAACAATCCGGTTTTAACATGCATGTTTGAGTATATCTATAGGTTTGTCGCCGTCGTTTCCATTGTTTCATGCGTTGGAACGGTTTGGTTATGTGCGTCTTTCGATGTTGGCAGGGAGCCGCCCTGCAAATCCACGTCATTATTTCTAGCTTTGGCATTTGTGTCGTTCTTTGACCCGGCAACTCGCTTTGTCGTAGGTCTTGGCAATAATTCTACGCGTGCAATGTCCTGCATGCGTCGCTAGAGTTTCTATTTCTGGACTGACTCCAATCAAGAGGTCTTCAATCGTGACTGTTCATCCGGATGCTTACTGCAACGACATTCGTATTTGAGAGGCTCCGTTGTCTTGAGAAGTCCCGTCGTCTCAAACTGCAACGATGCAACAGTCGGCAAAGTTGTTTGGTGCCCTATTTCGGAAGTAGGGGGGAGATCTCAACGCCGTAATGTGGATTTCAAATTAAACACCCCTACTCTGCGTTTTTTTAAATCAAGAATCTCAAACTTTGACCCTTCAACGCAGGACATCCCGCAGCCAGACTGTCACTTACGAGGAACACCCTCCATAACATGGCTATTTAACACTCGTTTCCATTAAAGAACTTCCGGGATTCTCTCAAATGTTTGCAATATATGGACGAGATAGGATAACAAAAATGAAGTAAACCATGCCTTCCTATGAAAAACAACAAAATGACAAAGAATGAAGAGCTAAGCTAGGAGGAGGAAGTGAATTTTTTCAATAATAAAAAAATAAGAATTTAGAGAGGACACTCAAACACTTGTCTACTATTCCACATTGAGAAAAGGATGTGATCGAAAAACGAGGAAAACACTAAAACCAGAATGAAACAAACAAAACATGTGCATTCGCCAATGCCTACATGGGACACATTATAATGCTGTGGGATACCTAAACAATGGGGTATCTTGTATCAAAACAATGTATCCCATGGGTCTGAATAGGACAGATTTTAATTAAAGACATAGTGAAAGCTATCATTGATACAAATGTGAGTATATGGCAATTTTTCATCAATTGTTTTGGAGGGGGGGGGGGAAGAGGTGGCAATGTTTCCCTGCGTACGCGCAAGGAATTGATATTTTCATCTTTAACAATACAATAAATGTACTGAATTTGAAACAGAGCACCTTTCTTCTTTAACAAAATGTGACCATCTCTTTTTTTAAATACACAGTACCTTTCAAAATTGAAAAAACCGTTTCAAAATCAAGAAATGATATGGGAGAGTGAACAAATACATTGATCAAAAGGAATCGTCCACGTCCTCATAATGTCAAACCTAAGAGAAGCCAAAAGCTTGATGAAACGCACAACCTATGAATATAACCAGGGGGGTTTTAAAAAACCATGTTTTGTAAAGATAGTCATCGTTGGTTCAAAACATGTACTCTGAGTATACATAAAAACTAAGAGGAATAACGTTTTTTTGTCATAATCGTACAAAACATTGGCCAAAGTTTAACTTATGCATTACGTCTGATGAGCCAAGTAGGTGGGTATACTATCTAACGACTTGCCTATAAATTTATCCGTGATGTTATCACACAAGTCAAACCATTGCTATACTGAATCATTGGGTATAAGGCAAACAAATTTCTCCCTTGAGGTGAATTCCAAAAAGGTGTCCTACTTTTGAATTCAATCACGAAAGTGAATTCTTGATCTTGTGTAAGATACCATGCATAGAATTTTCAATGCATAGCAATAAACCATTTATGATGGCTTATTGCTTTTTTATTTCTAACTTTGTCCATTTCCATCGCCAAGTTCATCCCAAATTCTTTCTTCATCAATGTCATTTTCCAATAAACGCATTTCCTAATGTATTTTCTCAAAAGGCCCCCATCTGGTGATAATGAGTGGAAAGGTTTGAATGGGTTCAAGCTCATCTCATGATCAACAATAGCGGGTCAAGAAAGTTCCATTTCAACAAAAGCAAATGTGAGGCCCATGGAACACGTTTCACACCTCAACAATATTTTGTGAAGAAGAAAGTTATGAAACTTTTGGAAAGAGGTGCAAGAAACGAATGATCATTGTAAGAAACTTAGTATTAGCTACGACATCATTGAAAAGAGGTTCCGCATTTTCCGTCATTTAAAACTAAATTTTTAATATGCAAACCATTTGAAGGGTATTCTAGGGTGTGGTTGAATGGCATCGCATGGTTGCTCAATCACAAGACCATGCTTTTAGACCGAAAGTGCAAACAATATGCCACCGAATCATGCTAGCCACTTGGATTGTGCATACTAGTGCACCAAAAAATCATCTACTTCACGCTATCACACTCCCTGTTTCATTCAAAGAAAATATGGAAGGTTTTGCCTAGACGAATTGGCATGAGGCAGATTTTTTTAAATCAATTTATCCTTCTAATAAACATTATTTTCAATATGAAAAAAATAATAACAATAATGATAAGTTTCAAGTCATTTAGAGGATAACACACTCATGAAATGTAGAGGTGGAAGATTTGGGAATCTACCACCTGAAAAGCCCCATGGTGGTGATGCGTGGAAGTCAAGATTGTTTGACAATGAAAACGTACCACATTTTCTTTTGGACGATGAATTCACTTTAATTGATTTGTTGTATGAAGATCTCTCAGATATCAATACAAATCCGCCGAGGTGTAAGGCTAAATGACCATGTAGTGCAAGGCAAAATTACTCTGCATGATTTTGAAGAGAAGAGGATTTCAAAAATCCTCTCTCAAATCTTAATTACCACCCACATCAATAAAAGTATGTGCATTCGATTTGTGATGACTACCATCTTCATCATATTAGCTTCTTGCATATGCATCTAATTTAGCACAAAAAAACAAAATAGTGAAGAAGGCAATAATAATCTGAACATAATTATTTAGAAAAGACAAGCCAGTAGTAACTATGCATACCTTTATGACCTGTGGTGAATTTGATTATAAAACAATGTATATTCAAATGTTTTTGGATGCCATGAACATCAATCTACCCCGTAGTGTAATGATTGTGATCCTAGCCCTAGTAAGTACATGTTCGTAGCCTTTAACTAATCTCATGTTGGTGCCCATGCCATTAAAATGACATAAGCCCTCAAATCGGCACTTATCATGATTGTTATGGGTTCCCTATCACATTCGCTGTATTCTGTTTGAAAATGGGGATTTAAGAGGAAAGAAAAATTTGTTCTATAGAGGCACCAAAAAACTTAAAAATGTGCCCCTTTCTTTCTTTTTGTATGATTATTCCCATGATAGAAAAGAATAATTTTTTTATATTAGAATTCAAAGCCTCTTTTTACAGAAACTAGGAGTGATGTAATAATGTCTATTATGCATAAATGTATGCAACTAATCGAGAAAAATGGTTCTACAAGAAGGTTCATGCTAGAACCAAGTTTGAAATGAGGTTTGAATGTCAAAAACAATGTAAAATAGATGGTTTTCATAAAAAAAAGCATGTAGCAAGATACATTTTTGTAGCATAATGTGAAAAATATACCCGGTTAGGTTCAGATTATTCTTCAAAGGATGAAATGGTGTACGAGTAATTGGAGGTGTGAAAATTGATGAAAAATACAAAAGTCAGTACTTACCCACAACTAGAATTCATTGGTTTTCCTTTATTCTTCACATGCCTAGCTCATAAATACATCCTCATCATCATGTTTGTATGGTTTTTGCTTCATATGTGACAAAAAACGTATACGTATATCGTGATTCAGTTTTTAGATTGACAAATGAAATATAATTTGAAATCGTTAAACATGGCCTAATTTTTATAGTGCGATTAGATTAGATTTCTTTCTAGTTTTAATATGCAATGATCTCACAGAGGTAGGTTAATAACGTTTTTTTGAAAACTTCACATGTGACATTTAATGTTCAACATATGATGTGTAATCCTCATTACAAAGAACGCTTAATATGACATTCAAAGCATGTTATGTTCAAAAGGATGGGAAGAGACAACTTGGATGTGCATCTATGTTAGAGGTTCGCATCAAAATAACATGATGTATCAAAATGCACCATTCTTTAAAACTTAGTTCAACACAATATTGATAACTTCTAGTAGAAGTTTGTTTTTCAAGGAATCTTCCAGATTGAATTGGAACTTCGACAATGATAGGTATCTACATGAATTTCATAATTTCATTTTCAAAACATAAGAAGATTACTTGACAAAATCTAGCATCTTGATGTTAGATGGTTCTTTATGGCATATATTTGAAACATGTAAGGGCACTGAAACAAGGAAGGCTTGCGGCTCAATGTATCAACTCAATATTTTAGCCAGAATGTATACGTTAAGGCATTAATTGAATTACGTGCCACCGTGAGGAAAACAAAGGCATTTTTCAAGATGAGGTATATAGTAGAAAAACAATTGAGCAATTAGGAATATGGATAAACATTGTTTAGTGGTATGTGTACTTCAACGACATGTTTTGAGTAGGAAGAGCATGCAAAAGCGATGAGGAGAAACACTATGAGGTAAATACTTGCTCATAGGTGCTCAATCCTTGTGTAGTGTGTAAGGTGGTAGTGAGAGTTGATTCGTTGAGAATCGTTGTGGGCAAGTGGGGGAATTCGAAGGTTAACAAGTTCCAGACTTAGAATAAGTTCTTGTCTTTGAGAAGTAAATTTATGACTGCAACAACATTAATACTGGTGGTAAAACTTATCTTGATCATTATGGAAAATGGACAAATTTGTGAGAACCTTATGGAAGAGATCCTCATACCCGTGGGCATGTTTTTGAAATACCCTTGGCAAATCAACATTAAAATAAGGAGATCACCAAGCACATGGCAAGGGGGGTAATACTAGATATCATTGTCAATTGTTGGTAACTGTTTACATCAACGATTTAAACGTTTGCACATTTTTTCGAGGATGTGCTTATGCATTACTGGACATAAGAGTGAACATAAAAACAAGATATTCATCAGATTATTGATGTCTTGTACGTTATTGCAAGGCTCTAGTTTTTGTGTGCGATATCATAGTTCTTTATCTTTAGCAAGGGATTCATTGTTCCTTCATGCCATCCATGATTAAGGATGTTGTCATTACTTGCTGATGTCTTATATCAGTTGAATGGGAAGTTTGGGTGTAGCGTTTCTACTGAGGAAGTTCATTCTAGGGTATTCTTTGTAATGCAAATTACCAATGTGGAAATCATGATATACCACAATGTTTTGTGGTAACGTATTGGAGATATGTCAACATTTTAGATCTCCTTCATCCCAAACAATGAAAAAATAGATTGGTTTGAGCTTCAAAACGTCATAACGTTGATATTTGATGTTCTTTGAGCTGAGAAGAATGTTGTTGCGACCGTTAAAAATTCATTGCTATGAAGTTCCCGAACCAAATGCTTCATACATGATTTATCTTATCCGTGTTTCTATCATGTTTTGTCCCAAATGTTGGAGAAACATCTGATTTGATATCAATAGCGCAATGTTGATTTGAATTTGGAGTCCTTATATTGTGGTGGGAAGTTCTTTATACACCATCTTAAAGAATAATTCACAATCTAAGGCACGCTTGGTAGTGTTGTGTTCTTTTTTCTCATGATAGTATGTTGCTTATGAATTTGGCATGGCTTGCATAATTTGCACATGAGCTGTTTGAGTCTCTTACTGATACCCCACGTTTTCATGTTTGTTTGCGGATGGAATATAGTAAACAATTGTATTTCATTGTTGTGTGATTCTTTTCATTTCATTTGTGTAAAGAATTGACTGATGTAGTGGAATTTTATATAAATGAAGATTATTCATGACTCATTTTTTAGGTTTGATCTGGTCTAAGGATAAGTGTTTCATTACTTTTACGTCTTTGGCGGATACTGTCACCATAAAGAATGAAATTCTGCAAAATGTATTCACCACTATAAGGATGGCATCATATTTCCAGAGGGTGGCTAACAATTTCGTCATAAGTCCATGCTTAAATAGGCTCATCCATCCATTCCACAAAGGAAGTTAAAGTGGTGTGAGTGGCCTCGAGTGAGGAAATGCTAACCGCAATATCGTGTTGCATGAAGTACAAAAACTAGACATGTCATGCTATGTCTTTTAAGCTAATAGTCCTTTGAGGGAAATTCATATATTGTTTTTGTCCAAATGTCCACATGGATCGGTGTCGTGATATTCCTCCAGTTTTCTTTGTTGTTATTCCCTCTTTAGTGGTACCATTAATGTTCAAGTGAAAGGTGAGTGCTAGTATGGTTTGTTAAACCAAAACGTTTTCTTGTGCCACCCATTTATCTCCTCAAAAGCCTTGAAAGATATCCTCGTAAGACACAAGTTTCTTTCAAAAGAGGTCTGCTAACCTTGGTCATGTGATGTTTTTTGTGGAATAAGAGGGTCTATTAGATTAGTTTATGTTAGGAAGTACAAGATGTTGATTTCAGATTTGAGTTTCACGATGGTTTAGATTTAGGATGGGTATTCAAGTGTTTGAATTAGTGACATATGATGCAAATGATGCATCCATGGCAATTTAAGTTGTTGTTGCATGTTCGTAATGTGATTGTGGGTTTTTTTCATGTATGACGTAGTTGAGTTTTGAATGAAGATGTTATGGTTACACGGATGCATTATTCGATTTCATCATTATCTTGGACGAGAAAAACGTTGATGGATCAATGAGACGTGCTGGTTGCCACTATTTAGGCAACCGTTTGCAATTCTTTTGATGAGACGGGCACTTTGGTTCTATGCATCTTTGACTCTATCATGATTGCACTCGTTTGTTTTTCTAATGAGATGAAAATGAGGCATTAACAATTGAGCATATTCCTTTACAATTAGATGTTAGTTGTTGCAAGAGTCCAAAATAAAGTGAATTGGCAATCATTGGCTAATTTGGGTGAATACATGAATGATTGCACAATATTTTGAGGATTTCAGTTGTGAACTAAAGGAAGATGACTGTTTGCTATTTCTCGTACCCCTCCTTGATCTTTGCAACAACATGAATCTTGTTCTATGGTGATGCTTCTTGTTTAGATGGATTTTTTTTTAACTGAGTCTGCTATCTAGAGAGGATTGTTGTAGTTTTTTCCTACCCTTTGTTTTGTCCCAACCCTTTATACTTGTGTGTGGTTCTCCCCCTCACCTTTGGCTTCTATATATCTCTTTTGCTGGTGACTGAAGATGTGATTTTCATTCTTGGAATTGGAATAGAATTGTTTATCATGTTCATGGATGAAGTTGAGTTTTTATTAATTGCAAACGTTTGGTATCATGATAAGTGATGTGGCTTTTGGGTCACATGGACTAAGAATTTTACTAGATTGTCCTTTTTTTCTTGGTAGCAATGCAGATGGATGACAGGATTAGTTGTGCAAGGTTTTCCTTTGCGCCTAAAAGCATTATGGATTGCGAAATGTCTTGTTTAAGACCAATTTGAATTGCAAACAAAGGGTCTATGGGGACAATGTTACTTTTGCTTATGATTCATAACAAGCGTTTGAGTATTTTGTGCCATTTTCAGCTATTCACATAGTCGTTCTGAGTCGCACTTTGTGTGAGACCTCAAGTTCAATCTATTGAAGCAAGCTAGTTTTGCGCATGAAAGGGATTTAGTGGTAGCATGCATAGATTCGATGATGTGTCAGAGCATACGTCTGTTCTTCACCTAGTGCTACACGTCTCCAAATGCAGTATAATGGTCTTTACATCAAACCATCAAGTTAAAGTGGAGCCTCACAAAAGCTAGTCCATGAAGGCGATCTTTTCCTTCTTTGTCTTTACTTTAGCAATGTAAATTATAGTTACAAACATTTATTCCACATTCTATTCGTTCTTCCCTTTGAGGTTTTATGTTGAAACGACTAAAGGAGTGCCTTTCAAATTTGGGATTTGCTTGAGGGCTTGATATTTCTTGGCATTAGCATTTCTTTTTGGGCATGGCACAATTGTAGCTCCCCCATTGCTACGTCAAGTTATTAGAGTAAAAATGTATGTATATGGTTGGATCAATGATAGTTGGACAGGTTGTGCCTTTTATTGAGAGGTGCGATTACTGTGCTTGTGCTTAGCTCGAAGGTGGTCAAGAAGCCACTAGAATCGTAGTTTTCCACTAGAAGATATGGAGTTGATGGTAAATTCGTGGGTCCACTTCTCGCTGGGAATCTTCAATTTATTTATTCTGTGAACCAGCTCTTAAGTAGCTTAAAGGGTTTGGTGTGAAATATAGGGGGCTACCATGCGTAAGGTGGTTACGAATGCCCCCGGCTAGTTGTAGGAAGGAGGGGAGCTATTCTGTGCATAGTTCTATGTAGCTACCCTGGTCAAAGAACATTGCAACTGATTGGGCAGGCAACATGCACCCTGATCATGAAGCCTACACTACATCAAGATCCTCCTGTCAGGAGCCTGGGCTAGTCGGTTTGCATGAGCTTGACCAAGGCAAGCTCTAGGAGAGACGTGATCGGCCGCCTTGCTGATTCATCATGGCTAGATTGGCGGCCATTAAAGAAAGGCTTGTAGAGCAAGAAACCTTCTTGGGAAGTTGCACTTGATTGTTTGGCAGAGCTTCCTCATGGAGGAAGCTTCTCCTTAGACCTGCTGAGGTGCTTGTAAAACAAACCGTATTACAAGAAGCTTCTCCTGAAGTTGTTTTCTCCTAATCAAGGCACAATTAGTAGTAGACTTGAAACACGCAAAGGAACCTTTTTCTTTTGGTGGTCAACTTGCGAGAACTATAAGTATGAAAGGGGAATCTCCACGCGGTTCAGATCCATCTCAGCTTTCTGCAAGCATACTGCTCGGCTTTAGCCTCTGACTCTGGAGCTTAAGACCAAGAATCTCCTAAAGATCCTCTAAGACTCCTTTCAGCCTCGCTAGGCATGTAGGCCTATGTGGAGGCTACCGTGGAGGCAAGTCAATGTGGAGACTGCGCCAAGACCCTTGCCATGACAACCTAGAAGGCGTAGCAAGGCGTTGCTTGTTTGTGGGCCGGGAGTTGTGTTAGCTTAGCATGCCCAGGATATTATCATTTATTATACTTGTACTTTGCAGCAATGGAGATTTTGGTGCACATTTCCCAACCCTTTTCTTGATTTTGTATATGTGTACTGTTGATCACCCAAAGTTTCTTCCAGTAAGGGTCCTAGCCCTTGCTGCCTCTCTTCGAACATAAACACTTTCCATCATGGCATCTGCTTTGGAAGTTTACCATTACGGGGATGAAGGGTTCACGGAGCACACGAGGTTGGTTAGCAAATTGGATGTTGCGTTTGTTGGTGTTGTGCCATTTGTATTAAATGTGTTGAAGCTATTCTGTTTTAATAAGGAGTGTTGGTGTTTGTGTTGTGAATGATTCAGCCCCTATGTCTTAGTAAATGCCTAGTAATAACTCTTATCTTATGAATTTTTTTAATGAATTGAGCAGAAAGAAAAAATGACGTGAAGAACTTGTGTGGGGTCTTCAGTTCTCAAGCCAAGTTACATATGCACATTCACATTATGAGTGGCTGTTTTAAGAAGCTTTGCTCATTGTTTAGTGGGGTTGAAAGCATCTTGAAATTGATACATTGTAATCGTTATTTTTTTGCCATTGCTGATATTAGGTGATGTTGTCAAAACATTCTTTAATGGAACATTGGAAGTTGAGGTAGGGTGTTAGGATATGGTTTGTCGATGCATGTAAAAATCATGAGGTTGATAGGTGGCGTTGGCAGAAATGCCATTGGTTGAGGTTAGGGATTTGTGTACTTCAGGGATGTAACATTGTAACAATTACTGTTAACCTTCTTGGGGAATGGCCTTAAAATAAGGATTTTTTGAAGCTCTTACATGTGAAGGATTTAATGAAATCGCTAGCCTCTTGCTTGCCTTGGTTAGTGAGGTGCTCTCAACTACTTAGAAGAGAACCCGTACAACGTCTATGATGGAACTTTCTTGGATCTACCTCTCTTCACATTGTTCATCTATTGGCCATTATTTGTGTTTATGCGTTGAATGTAGACTTTTTTAATTAAAGGTGTTTTCTACTATGTTGATCTAGCCCTGATGAATGTTTTACCTTTTTTCTCTCTCATAAGTTTGTGAGCTTGGTAACACTTTAAGAGCTTAGATTTGAGGTTAAGAATGTCTTATCCCTGTTAAATAAGTACAACACTTGCAATTATGTTGGTTAGGATGATTTCATGATAATGAGGAGGCAACTTTAGGTGAAAGTATCGCGAACGTGTTGTCACCTTTGTTACTACAACCTTGATGCCTAGGCAAGGTGTTATTCCCCTTGATTTGGGTTTTGTTTTTTTCCCATTACGTTGTGTTGTGTTACAATTTTTTTCATATGTAGCATATTTTTCCCTGATAGTTTCATCTTAAATGTCAAATAATGTTATTCAAATTATACACCCATGAAGGAGTTTTTCTTTGTAAACCAAGTACATGACAATTTATACAATCTAAAATTTAATGTTGCAACCTTCATTCTTTGACAGATGTGACATGCCTGACTTTTTTTATGTTTTTGAGCATGATCTTCTTTTTTCATATGAAAATTGCATAGTGTTGACCAAGAATGCATAGATAAACCGATGGAATAGAGAGTATATGATTTTTGCGATTCCTTTTGCATTTGGTAGTGCATATTCTTCACTTTGCTGACTAGCAACGGTTAGTGTAGGATCCACCTAATTTGAAGGGACGTGGAGATTTATTGTATTGTATGAAGTTTATGAATGTTATCTATATTTAATCTAGGAGAGCGCAAAACCCTTGTGAAGTTTTTGATTTTTCATGGATATGTCGTTTTTTTGTTGAATGTTGAAATTTCAATGATTTGAGTCTTTTCCCAAAAGAAGAGAAATAGATTTTTTCCAAAGAAACATTTTATTGATTTACTTTGTTTTTCCATATGTTTCTTCTTTCCCGACGTTGTTCATCATTTACTCTAAACTACAGCATTTCTTGGATTACATCCCATTGATTGCTTGTGGTGATCATTTTTCGAAGAGCATAGCTTCCTATTGGCTTTATAGATTATTGAGCTATTCATCATATCGATATCATGAATTGAGTGCAAAAAATGGGATTTTGAGACATTTAGTGTTTTGCATTTCTCTCTTAGTCCAAATACTTTGAATGCAAGAGCTTTTTGGATACCATTGATTCCTTTTGGAGAGGTACCAAAACAATAATTGTGGTCTTCCTCCATTTCAATGGAAAATCCCCTTGTTGTTGAACACCTTAAACCTAGTCCTCTCTAACAGGTTTACGGGTCTGTAATCTACATAATTTGCTGTATACTGTTCAACTGACGGAGCATTTTTCCTCCACAAACGGTCCGCCTTATTTAGTTCCAAAAAGTCTCCTTTTCAGGCTTCATGGTCGATTTTTTCAGCGTTGATCCTTTTTATGCTGAATGGCACCTGAGGCATTAGTCGATTCCGTCTCTTCCCCTTGAACTATTGTCACCATGTGCTGGCCGCGGTTCGGTTGTATCGTTCGATGCTGCTTCGAAGCTCCTCTTGACGTCACGCAGGCAGAACTTGTTTTCTCTGTGTTCCAAATCGTTGCAGTTGTCGTTAGCGACTTCCAGCGCCTTCCCAAACGGAAGAGTTTTGTTTTCCCTCGCCGTTGTTCGTTTAGTTACGTTGACTGCTTCGTCCATCGTTGGTCAGATGTTGCGTATCGAGCGTCGACTTCATGCATGGGTGGTTTGTGTTAGCGACACGAATCAAATACAGCGTTCACAAGTCCGGACATGCATGCGCTTTTGAACAAATTGTCGTCAGCAACGGTTTCTAACCTTTTTAGCCTTCGTGTTATGAACGTTCGTAGTCACCATCTACAAAGTTAACTGGAGATTCGATAACAGTTTCCCTCTCGCGCTTGCTGTGTCTTCTTTTGGTCCCCTAATTAACGAAAGGGAATCGACCCGAAACTGGAGTCAAGTGAAGCATGGGAACCCACCTGGCCTTTCCAATGCTAGAACAGTGGACGCGCGGCTCTGTGGTTTGGGATGCACCGTGCTTTGTCACAGCAGCTGTAGTCTCAGGTTCTGCTCGATGGATTGAAATGCACCGTGCCGCAAAACACGACCCTCGTTCTTTCGCCTAAGATTCTGTCATGTAGGAATGATGCTGTTTTCATGTCCTGTGACTGGGGACTCGTAGGCTGCGTCGGCCATGCTATTTGTTTAGGACTTCAGAAGCAAAGGGCAGCCTAAACGTATCGCAGTGTCCGGGGACGCTCTGACATTCTCCAGTTCCGTGTTTTCCTTCCTGGATACGCACGCCTCAATCACGGCTGAGATTGACCCTATTGGGTCCAACAATGCATGTCCGCAACGTTTTCTTCAGGGCAGGGTTCCTTCGATTGTCGCTTTTCGAGCTATGCTGGCCTTAGTGTCGACATGCTGCGCGATCGCAGATATATCGTCGATCGTCACCCTGGCTGACGCAGTCCTGTTGCTCCTCTAGACCTTAATGCGGACAACTCTCTCGGATCCTACGTGAAAGAGGGCCTACGGATCACTTCGATGGTGGACAGACTGTCCACGGAGAAAACGGGAGACAAGGTTTTGGCGGAATGTTTTACACCCAACCCCACCTGTAAAATTTTCCTGAAGAACAAATCTGCACCAGTTATTATTCGCAAACTCATTTATAAAACTATCGTTTGTGCAGTTTGAGCAGCCAAATCACTGGAATGGACGCGATCGCCTATCCTACATCCGGATGGTTCGATCAGGGTCAACACACTTTCGAACCACATGGTAGAAAAACTCGCGGACATCCATCAAAGCGGGGAGTTGGTTCGCATTCATCGAAGCAGACAGCTATATTCCTACCTGACCCGGGAGGCCCCAGGCAGGCAGCCACGGGACGACCCCGGTCAAGCTTGCACGCTTGCGCGCACGGCGGGATGCACTCTCCCACTTTTGGTTGCATGAGAGGGCGAATCGCATGCTGCCGTGCGCTTCACTCGCTCCCGACGAAGTCGTGATCCGAATCTACACCCTCACGGGATGCGAAGACNGGCGACATCGACTGCATCTGCTTCTCCATTTCAACACGCTGTGCCCTGCCAGTCGGCTGCACGCGCGTGCGAAGAACACGACACTGCGACGGCTGCCGCGGTTGTTACGAGGACGACGGCCACGCGACCTCAGACTCTTTACTTGTCGCTCGGACTCGCTTCTCTTCTCACCCACTTCGCCCACGGAAGGCGGCTGGCGTGCCTCGTTCCCCTCTCCCACGCGCGGCGCGTGGCGCGCCATCGCAGCAATCGCCCTTCTCCCTACCTCTTGTCCGACTCAGCCGAGTGCAAAAACCAACGACAAGGAGAGGAGGAGCCGCGACGACTTGCTGAGGAGATTCTCTGCCGGTTCCCTCTCCCAATCAACGCGCACGCACACACGCACACACGCACGTGTGCGACAGAGCAAAGGAAGATCAACGTGGCCAACGCGCGAGGTCAACAGCGCACAGAGTAAAGCAGGCGAGCACGCGGCGCGGAACATCATGGGCGCGCAGCAGTCGACGCCGCGCCGCCCCGGA